>CAJUYG010000092.1:185249-218893 GCA_910591675.1 Galerucella calmariensis | reverse complement strand
TATAAATACAACCAATAACCATTCCACTTCCTACTACAACAACAATCTAAAAGCAGGATCGTACGCAAACCGTTTCACTGTGCAGTTGGAGAGTATGTGGATGGAGGTTTCCTCTTCCATTCCACAAAATCTGCATTCTTCTTCCTCCACTATTTTGAGTTTAGAAGCCATACTTACATATTTAAATTACAAAATTTGAACTTCATGTAAATTTACCTTAATTTTTTACTGTGTACTTTGCAAAATTTTTAACAAGCCAGGAATGTGGAAGGCTATCAAATGCTTCCCTGTAATTCCTGTAATCTGCGAAAGCCCTGTAGATGTTGAGGTGTTCTTGCACCTGTTTTAGTATTACTGAATCGATAATGACTTATTCTTTGCAGCCTAGGTGGTCTGGTCTGCGCCCTCTCTCTTCAACCGATACCTGTCTGTGAATACGGTTAGTAATGCAAGATGTTGATGGTAATGGGTCTATACTACGTGGGATAGTGAGTTTGATGCGTTTCGGGAAGCAAGTGGGTCGAACCCAGTGTCAGAAATGGTGATGTTACAGAATATGTGAAAATAATGTTGCATTGCTTCATGCAGATTATGATAATGATGATTTTTATGATACTATCTAATATTATTATTTTAATTAATTGCCAATAATCACTTAACTGCTACTACACTACTAAGTGAAAACTAAGCGGTGAAAGTAAATGGAAACATGTTTTGGAATCACTTTATTTTTACCAAAAATAAAATTATTACGACTAATAAATATGGATAATACACTTGTAAAACTAATAATACTATATTATACTATACTAACTAATTACCTAGTACAAAAAAATCTTGCATTAAATGCAGAACCCAATCTATAATCACACAATTTGAATTTAAATTTTAAACGCCGTATAATCCAGTTAAACTTCACACTCTTTGTATAAGTCTTCCCAAAACTTCACTCTTTCCCTTTCAAAATTATCAGTAATTGTGATCTTTTTGTTGATGTCAAAAATATTTGTGATACTATCATCCTGCAATGAACTCCAAAGAACGTTGTTTAAAAGTGCAAGTGGTTCTGGTGTTGGATTGCTGAACTTGGCGAAATTAGTCCAAGGCTTAACGAACTTTTGAATGTTCATATCTTCTTCACTACCTCTCGTAATAGTAGGAGAAACGAGAGTGCTGAATAAATAGAAAATATCGTCGGCGTGTGAAGCACCTTGGATATATTTAACAGGAAGCTTCTCTCGTAGGTTGTGGAAAAAGTTTTTCAAACCAGATTCTCCAGAAAGTTTTGTGAGGATGGACAGAGCGAGCATCGTCTTGAGATATTTGACTTCGCAGAATTTTTTCAAGAAATTCAAGGAGCTCACTAAGCTCATTCTGTAGACATAAACGGGCGCTGTGCCATGTCGTTTCATCAATTTTATTGTTTTTTGAATACCGTGAAGGAATTGTATGTCACCCATCATCTGAAACAAAAATTCAACTAAGTACTATCAGCAAAATATTGGTTTGGATAAAAACTCATTCGACTGTTGTCATCAAGATCAAGGTGAGTGAAGTCTATATCCAACGAAAACATATCTTGCTACGCTGTTCTACCGCAAAAAGTTGTAAGATTCATTTAACAGCCGAATTGGTTAATTCATTCAGTACCCCTCTATGGAAGTATCTTTTAAAGAGCTTAGTCAAAAATTGTTACCTTATTAGTTTTATAGTGATTATTTTTTTGGTATCATTTTCAGCCAATCAGAACGATCAATGTAGTTAAGTTACCTCGTATAATTTCGATAATATTTGATTATACATAGAGTAGCTCGGTTATACACCTCAAACTTCCTGCATAATTACAAATCGTGTCGGTATGACAGAATAATCCTCCCGCTTTGCGGTTGGATTATTTGAACTGTCAAACTGACACTCTTTGAAATTGTGCAACAAGCTATCGATGTATAACCTGATTATTTTGAAGTACTATAGTATTACTACTAATAATATTTTCTAAGGCATCCGTTTCCATAATAAACAACTGTATTTCTTCGATAAATAAAGACACTTGGTCATTGCTTGGCTATATTGACATTAGAGTAACTGACTACTGTAAACAGCTTTTATTGAACATATGAATAACATAGGTAGATTTTGTTCTAAGAAGATTTCACTGCCGTGTGCGATTGCCAAGTCAACTAAGTTTAGCAAACGAAGCTCAAAAATGGCAAAACCTCGCAAGTTTTTCCCCCAATTTCGATATGCATAAAATTTTGGGATTAGGCTTATTCCACCCTCCAGTTTTTTTTCTAAATCGTGCCGAAGTAAACTTTTCGCTTTTCAGGGGTGAAAATTACCCCTAATTGTCAAAACTTATAAAATAATGTAAGCCTTGAGATGGGTAGGATTTGGTTTGGATTAGTTCATGCTTTGAAATACCATTTCTAATGTTTCAGCCATTGAAAATCAATCTTTGTTAGATCTTAAGGTGGAAAAACATTTATTCTATGTGAAAAGATAACGAGAAGAATAATACAGTAAAACAAAAAAGGAGAAAAAACATACAGCCATAAAACCTCAAAGATTTTTTTGGTTCCCATAATCAAAGAACTGACTGAGGATATTTTTAATGTGCCAAACACTTCCTTGCCTATTTATCTAGATACGGGCAATTTAGTCCTGCTGAAAGGAGTTTGTGAAAAAATTGAAAGTTTTATTCACCTTCACACTTCTGCCGCAATATAATCTTTTATGGCATTAACAGAGCCATAAATAATTATATATCTTTCAAAATATGTACAGAGAACAATGAATATATCTGAACATAAGAAAGAAAGGAATTTTTTTCAATAAGTCTCTTCTCACCATATATCTGTCGGTGATATTTTTTTCTGATAAATCCCTATCTTCGTAATAAAACTTTCGCATTCTTTGTGAAATCTCTTCAACTCTATCGGTGTTAAGATCATATGGAACATCTTTTTCCAAAGTTTCTGGGAGCCTAGCGTCAGATCTGGTTTTTCTAAGTAGCTCGTACAAAAGACCTTCCATTGAGGTATATCCTATGATTACTGGAACTTGATGATATCTTCCAGATTTCATAATTACTTCTGGATCTTCTGAAAGGAATGCCCCTTCATGAGGATACTCCACAACTGGTACGAAAGGTCTTTGAACACTTGCGAACATCGCCTAAAATTAACGAAAGTTTAGTATATTGATGGAAAGTTAAGTGTAACACTCACATCTTCTATTTTACATTGGGCTGAAACTAAGCTTTTCACGCTGGCTTTGCAAAGTTTTTGGAACAGAGCTTTTTCATCAACATCTTTGTATCCCATAGCTTTGGCAATGGCTGTGAAGTTCTTCGTGCCTTTAGCCCATAGATTGAATGCACATCCACTCTGCATGATGGCTTTATGAAATAAGCCTGAAGCAATAGAAATTGAATTGAATTTAAATTAATGGTTTCAACCCTTATAGGCACGTTACGTGATATGTCCAATTTCGAAATATATTCAAGGAGCATTACTCTGACGTTCACTTAAGGAAATGTTGGTATTTACTATTATTTGATTTTGCCCAACAACGGCTATCTTTATTGTAACGTTTATATTTTCTCCTCTTTTGCCCCGTTGAATGAATTAATGATCTACCAATAATTTCTATCTAAGTACGGACCTGTCGTAATATCTTTCCTTGGAAGGTTAGGACAAATGTTTCGTATACGGTAATTCCGATAGCCAATAAAAATTTATAAAAGTATTCCGACAAAGGATTAAGGTCCAATGCGCTATGACCCTAATTTCCGGTTTTCAAAAGTAGTTTATATGGGCTATAAATATTTTATAAATTTAACAATCGGTATTTCGCGAGAGTCTTCAAACGTGTTAACTTAATAAAAGTTATGACAGCAATCGCTTTTTGTGGGTATTCCCTAGGATTATAGTTCTTGTAATATTTTTTCGTGGGGAAAAGGATTCTAAAGGTTACCTCCAGCCGAATCTCGTCAGAAAGTGACAGTCTGCGTTGAGTCTGCGCTCAGTCTGCGTTAAGTCTGCGTTAAGTGATGAGGAAGAGAAGAAAATTTATCGTGCCGTCCTTCCGTATCGTTTATATTTTTAGTTTTCCACTGATTATCGTGATAGTTTCGTAACGTTAGCAACATCCGATAATCGTATCTACCGTAACGTCTGTACATATTCACCGTTTAGGAACGATTCCTGTTTAATGTTTCCGGATAAATAAATCCAGTCACCGGAGTTTCAATTTGATGTTCCGAGATTCGTATACCGCCTTATCGTAAAATACCGAGTGTTGGTGATTTGTTTTTATCACGCAGTGAGAATTGACTACCTACGTACCTACTTGTAGCTAGTATTTTGTTACTATTAAATCTGATTGACGTCACTTACAGGTTACCATATTGTGTTGGGAGGCACATTGTCATGTCCTTTTGTTTTCATTGTTTACAGGTGAGCAACGGATAATGGTTGGACTTTAATTGGAAATTAATTTTTAAAGAAATCTAAAATGCTATCGATTTCGTTTTGTCGTGTAGTTAAGTGTGGAATGCGGGTAGAAAAAGATAAAGTATCTTTTCTTTCGATTTTTGTTTTATCTATTGACTATTCAAAGGATCTTCCTGTGCAGCACCACGTTGTATTAGTGCTTCAAAATAAGGTTTCGATCAACGTTTACCAATGGACGAGTAGTTTATAGAGTAGAGTCCGTTTCAATGGAGAATGACTCATTTGCGGCATAGGTGACGCCTGTCAAAGAAATCCAAAATCGTTACCATTATTGCGCTCCCTGTATTCCATGATCAGTGCCACTGATATAAATTCACAAGCGGCTGCATTGCAAAGATATTTATATTTGAATCTAACCCTCAAGCTTGGCTTGAGTTTTTAGTTTATTTCTTTGTATCAGTGCTTGTAAAACTATTGGTCTGTTATAAATACTTCACTTGATAGTTCAGCTTTCAATTTGAAGTGTATTGAGTATTTCATTTAAGTCTCACATGCCTCCTGAGAAATTTATCGGTGTAAATTAAAAATCAAATAATAGCCAAGGAAACATATGAGGATAATAGTATATTATACACCAAATTAGAAATCAAATAATAGCCAAGGAAACATATGTGGATAATAGTATATTATACACCAAGGTGGTGGAGACCATTATTATTATTACCAAGCACCAACATTATTTTGCGAGGGGCTTTGCCCTTCCCATCCTCTAAAATAATATTATCGTTAATATTATGTATTTTAGATTAATATTTTATATACAGGGTGGGGCACTATGAACGAACTATTCTCTGGCGTCTTATCGGAAATATAATTGGAAAAAATAAGACGTAGAATTAAGTAGATTACTAGGGACTATAATTTGAAAATATTTTGGAATATACAGAGTGCTCCAAAAAAACGTGCCGTATCAAAGTTAGGTTCCTTTAAATGGAATCACATTTTTGAATTGTACTATTAAAAATAATGTAAGTTCATCAACATTTCCCCCATACCGATCTAGTTCAGTTTCCAGGACAAATCGATTTTACATAATTTGTAGACCCTCCGAAAAAATACAATAGCTTCAAAATAAAAACGAATAACCACATTTGCTTCACACCATCTCACTAGAAGCTTTTAACATTCTGTTCCCAATATTTACTGGTATGCTATCATATACAGGGTGTTTTTAATATGACATTATTACACTAACCATTTAATACATAAATTTCTGACTTAATATTCAAATGGAACACCCTATTGGGTCTTTTAAACGTGGGAATTTATTACCTCTCAGTTGGTATTAGGGTTGCCTATATCTAACTCTGATAGTTCTCGAGAATTTTAAATTTGTTTTTTAATATTCAATTATTTGCTGACATCTAGTTACCTATGACATGATTCTCCGATGGAAAGTTTTTAAAAATTTGGCATTTTGACAGTAAGTGCTTTGTTGTATGATTTATTATTGATAAATTGAAGGTCTTTTAAATCATTTGCTGACATCTAGTTACCTAAATCGTAAATTTTTACGTAACAAGATGATGTTCCACTAGCTACAGGACAAAAAATGTGGCTGCAGTTAGATGGCGCATCTGTTGATTACAGTATAATTGTCCGGCGTTACCTGAACACTATTTTTCCACAAAAATGGATTGGGCGAGGGGGTCCTTATCTTTGGCCGCCAAGGTTCCCATGCTTGACGCCATGAGACTATTTTCTTTGGGGTTACATAAAAAGTATTGTCTACAATACAGAGCCAACCACTCCTAAGAACATGAAGGATAGGATAAGGAGAGCGGCGTTTCAAACAGTAACACCAGAAATGTTAAAGAAAGTGAACAATGAATTTTTTTAAAAAATGTTCCAAATTTGTATCCAACAAGATGGGCGTCACTTTGAACACCATTCTTTAGTACCTAGTTATTTTTTTATAATTTTAAAGCTTATTGTATCTGTATGCCCAAAAATAGTGTAGGTACTTACCCTTAATAAAATTCTGACTTAAGAGACCTTTAATTTATCAATAATAAATCGTACAACAAAGCACTTACTGTCAAAATAACAAATTTTAAATTTTTAAAAACTTTACATCGGAGAATCATGTCATAGGAGACTAGGCGTCAGCAAATAATTGAATATTAAAAAACAAATTAAAAATTTCTCGAGAACTATAAGAGTTAGATATATTAGGCAACCCTAATACCAACTGAAAGGTAATAAATTCCCACGTTTAACAGATACAGGGTGTTCCATTTAAATTAAGCCAGAAATTTAGGTATTAAATGGTTAGAGTTATACTGTCATATTAAAAACACCCTGTATATGATAGCATACCAGTAAATATTGGAAAGGGAATGTTAAAAGCTTCTAGTGAGATGGTGTGGAGCAAAAGTGGTTATTCGTTTTTATTTTGAAGTTATTGTATTTTCTCGGAGGTTCTACAAATTATGTAAAATCGATTTACCCTGGAAACTGAACTAGATAGGTATAGGGAAATGTTAATGAACTTCCAATATTTTCAATAGTACAATTCAAAAATGTGATAAAATACAGGGTGTTCCATTTAAAGGAAGCTAACTTTGATACAGCACGCTTTTTTGGAGCACCCTGTATTTTCCAGAATATTTTCAAATTATAGTCTTGAGTAATCTACTTAATTCTAGGTCTTACTTTTTCTAATTTCATTTGCCGTTAAGACGCCAGAGTATAGTTCGTTCAAAGTGCCCCACCCTGTATTTAAAAATATAACACATTGTTAAAAAATATTAGAATACCTATTTCCGGAGGGGTGCAATCCATCAATTCTCCATCGTGAACTTAATATCCATCCGACTTCATCCAACATTTATTTATATTGGTGACAGTTGTCAAATGTTATATTTGAGGTGTGCTTAGAATTGAACAAAGATTTATTAATTTTGATCAGGATATGATGGTTGTAGATAAAATAGTATACAAACCTCGGTAGGAAGTTCCTTTCCTGTCTCGAGATAATAGCTAACCTCTCGACAGCAATGAAAATCTTCCCACCTCGGTGTGTAATATACTATTTCTATTATTAACCTAGGTCAATAATGGACAAATTTGAATATTTTGAGAATTCAGGTTTAGTACTTCAACAAAAAATTGTTTAACATAATTTTGTATACCCAGGAGATTGTCTTCAATATATTTGCTGCTTGAAATTACCTATCCAGGTATAATTATTTGAAGAAAAATGCCATTAGTTTAAAATTCGCGCTCAACCAAAAATAACTGATGACACAAGGAGCGCGTTCATGATATATCGAAAACTGACAGTGTCCTTGTCAGTCAGACGACGAGGTAAACGTTTCTCGTGGTGCGTTTGTGAATTATTTTTAATTTTCATCTTAATTTGGCTAGTAGATGAGAAAATTGTATAACCAACATGGTGGTGAAGACATTTATAAGCCTCGCACCTCATTCCGCTCGGGGAAAAGCCACTTGCGGAATAATTTTGGTGCTCGGTCAATAATAATAGTCTTCACCACCTTGGTGTATGATAAACTATTATTTGTTGATGCTGAAGATTCCCTTGTGTTTGATGTAAATATAGGTTTATCTGATGAAGGATGATGGAGTAATTTTTTCTAGAAAGTAGTTGAAATGATGCTTTGAGACTGATAGCAATTGAGGTGATGGTTCAATGAATTTGATTGACTTGATGCATTATCATATATATGTATATATGTGAATTTCGGTTATCAGCTCGTTGTAAAGAAAAAAGGAAAAAAACGATTACCCATTACAAGGTAAAAACATTCTTCCCGATTAATTTTTATAATAATCTCTTTGAAAACAAATATATTATATACAAATTATCTATTTTCTACTTTTCTTTGTTTTCCTAAGTGTCATCCTTCACGTCTTGTCTCAATTGAACGGGTTTTTGTTCTTAATTGAACAGTTTTTGCTGACTAACTGACATTTCCCACTACGTTATTTCATTCTGTTTCCCTGTAAACTAAATGGAAAATCTCATTATTTTATTTGTTTTGATATCTTTTTTATCCTACCCAACAAACATCGCATCTCTGAATAATGCAGGATTGTTTCGCCTAATGCTGGTACCGGCAAAGCTGCAGCAGAGAAACATCGGTCTATATTGTGCGGCATACTATAATCGTTGGCCTAGAATCAAGCTGACATTGGACCAATAGTATTTGAAATACTGGCTTTCTGCCAACGTCATTCGAACAATATGCAATTTCCAGTGTTACTTTACCGCTGATTATCTGACAAAATCAGAATAATAAGTATATACATATACCCACAAGGTATTTTCAGTTCCTATAAAATGTACAATTGGCTTAGTTCCCGATGCTTATTCCACAGAAAATGGTTTTTTTCAAATTAGATTAAAGGGGTATTATAACATTTGTATTTTCATTTGATAAAGTTAATTAGATGGAGTATAACGATACATATTATGTATTGTTTGTGTATAAAATAATTACGCGATAACATTCAACTCGGTCGAGTTATGCAACCAGTGTTAATGGCTTCGCAACTCCACCCGTAGATGGCACACCATACATAACAATTGTACCATAAACCATATGCAAGTATAAATACTGATATATTGACATCAACTCGACGTTAATTGCCACTGTTTTGCTGTAGCAGCAACTTTTGGTAAGCAGGTATGATGCCAACCGGTTTGCTGGATAACTGTTATTAATATATTTATAATAGTTATATAACATATATTAATAACTATTCCCTTCAAACGTCATATAAGTGAATATTATCTTCACGTGTGAAAAATCCCATGAGAGGAGTGCAATTATCGATTGATTACAGCGGTAACTGTACTGTAGAAACCGAAAGAGCTCAGCGATAATTGCATTGTCTAGTCCACGGTTATCCCATTGTGAATCCATGATAATTAAAAATTAAATCAGTTTGACAAGTGAAGTCAAAAAATATTTTCAAAAATGTCTCGTTTTGTATGTGATTCACTGGGAATTATAGAAAATAAAGTGATGGAAAGCGAACCAAAGAACACCAAACACACAACAGACAATACGTGTGGTGACAGTTTATGAGCTATTGTATTAAAAAAAGAAATAGAAATTTGATATTTTCATTCGGGAGATATTCACCACGAGTGCTTCAAATGTTATCGATATTTTTTTCTTTTCCACGAAAATTGAAATATTACGAATTGGTTGTAATACTATAATAAGCAAAAAAATTTCTATCCGAATAACCCTCGGACAATTATAAATGCTCAAAAATTTCATGACAACTTTCTTAAGCTTGTTGCTTGTAGGCTTGTTTCCAAGCAACAAGTTTTCGAGATCTGTCATAAAATTTTCTCGAACAATTATCAATGTCCTTGGGTTATTACTACTGATGACTTATGTGACATTTCTCAAGGACATTAAGTGTCATTTGGGTGAATAATAAAATGTTATTTTTGTTAAAAAACTATTCATTTACGTTCGAAGGAAAAATAGTATACGACATTCGGTTATTGAATGCTGGTTTAATATAACAAAGTAGCTGCTTATCCAAATATTCAGATTAATTTGAAATTTTTTTCCCATCGCTGATACCCAATATCATTGAAATCGTTACCCCCATGATTTAAAGGTCCAATGTCAAATTTTCAACATTGCCTGAACTATGACTCCACTTCCATGCATGCTGCTGTGGAGTCCATTATTGAAACGGAATTTACAAATCAAGTGAGCGGTGCCTTTTTAGGAAAAAATTGGAAAACAAATTTTGTGTGACATATCAACGCAAATAGTTTGTCGCAAATGTATATATTTTTAATTATTTTAAAATGGTTTAGTTGTAGAAATATTTGTAAAGTGATATACCTAAACATTTTCTATTTGTAATTATTTCTATTTTAAGATCACACTTACATATATCAACAACAAATTTAATTGAAAAACCTACCATCCTAGTTACGTCCAATGCAATAACTAACAATAATCACACTAAACAAGCAAAATTAAAATATGACCACGTTAATTTGTAATTTCTTATATAAATTGAAGTCGAACAGACGCATTATGCATTACTCACAGCTATTTTAATTTCATGCAAAGTTTGTTTTTCATGTAATGTAATGTAATGGACTTGCCATAAATCAGCTCCTAGTAAGGCGTATAGTGTTGAAAAACTTTATAAATTACCTTTTGAAAGAGGGGAAAGTAGTAAATAATGGACTGAAGCACTACCAGCGCTTTCTCCAAAAATTGTTACGTTGTTAGGATCTCCTCCAAAATTCTCAATGTGTTTTTGTACCCATTTCAGTGCTAAAACTTGATCTTTCATTCCCGCATTACCAGGTACTCCCAAGGATTGGTCGGCCATACTGAGGAATCCTGTAATAACAATTTTCAACTTGTAACATCAGAATTATTTGAAATGAGGAAATTGAATGTTTCGTTGGAAATGTTTGTTGTTCCAAACCTAACAATTGAAGTTAATAGGATCAGTTATTGTGAATGGGCATTTTCAGTAATTTTTAATTTCAGATTAGAGTAGGTATTTTATGAAAAAATGTTTCTATATTTTTTTAAGCTGAAAGTGGGGAAAGCAGGCGCGAGCTTTGAACGTCATGTCACTCTTCTCACCTTCGTGACGTCAATGAGCCTACGATCTTGAAAACGACAAAAACCGTTATTGGGATTTGTTATGTTGGCTCTCCTGGTTTTTGAATTTTGACATCTCATCTGTTTTGCTTTCGTGCTTCCAGAATGTTCAATGTTGATAATAATATAAATTGCCCAAGTGAAATATTCGTTTCATGTTTCACGAGATGATAACAGACGATAATATCATGGTTTGGAAAAGCAAAGGTTCAAAAGAAGTTGTCCAAATCCAGGAACATTTACCGTTGTGAATATTTATGTATAGGTACATAAAGTAAATTGGAGGAAAATAAATTACATAATGGTCAGCTGAGGCTCATCTTCTTTAGACGTTCGGCCTCGGCCGTAGCAGCAATTGGCCTGCCACTCTAACAAATAATGCCAATGTTATTCTAGAACTAATTACGTCACTTGGCTTGGTCAAACGAGTGTTCAAATTACCGTAATATTTGTTCAACTTTTTTCTTGAATCTTGTGACTGAATATCGAAGGAAAGCTGCGCAAGATGAAAAATTATCAGTAGGCTTTCGAATGAACATACCTACTGTTTTGAGATTTGAGCATCATCTAAAAAGGCCCAATGTCTTAAAATTGGAAACAAACAAAACCATTTCCTTTGAAATTATATTAAAGTGTTCTATACAAATATAAAATGTTTGGAAACTGTATAAATCACAAGAAGTTAAACCTAACCTAACTCCACAATATCAAAATTTATTGTGGAATTGAAACATTCATTATCAAGTATATTCTAAAGCAACGCCAAGTCTTTGAGATTTTACTCAAACAATAAGTATGGAAGAAAGGGGGCAGAATGAAACGTTTGAGTCTCAATAAATGTCACCTCAGTTTATATATGGTTGAAATAATACCCTCCTTGGTGTGCTTCATCGATTGTGACGTATATTCGGGTTTTCGGCATGTCGTTTATTTTTTTTGCTATTTTGACATATAGCTAACCTTAAATTTGATAAATAAAATCATCAGGATATCAGGATCGTATACAGCCAAATTCGAATAGGCTATGAAATTAATAATTATCAGCTTCTTTTTTTAACTGATAATACTTTCAAAATGCTTATAGTTATTCCGTGTATCTAGGTATATTTTTCTATTAGTTGAATAAAAATAATAAGAATGGTCCGTAAATAACAAAATACGGACCTGACGGAAACTGTCAGTGGGACATTGGAAAAAGACGTAAGATACATTGCCGCTACGAAAGATAGGTCTGGATTCTATTCGAATGCGTAATTTCTCCCGATTGATAGGTCGCGCTTGTACTTATTATAAACATCAACTAATCAAATGTTTACATTAAAGATTAGGGTTAACGTTTGTAATAAATTTAAACGGTGCATTATTGTGATATTTTGAATAGGATTAATCACAGACATGCCTCTATTCCATTTCTTCCAACGTAATGTGTTAGAAGGACATTAACAATCGATGACGCACACCAAGAAGGGTATTATTTCAACTATAGAGTTTGTTCAACCATACTTGACAGTTCAGTTGTCATATTTTGAAAACAACTCTTAATATATGTCATTGATTATAATTTTGAGAATGAGTGTGAAATAACATTCAAGTAATATGAGACATACCTAAAACAGCAGAATAATTATGACGTAACGGCAAAGGATGACTGAACAAACTCTAAATACATTACATACATAAAAATTCAAGGAAAGGCAAAATATTATTCACGTTGATTAGACGCAATTAAATTGTCAGTTTTTTTTGTAATAATCATTCAATCAACAATACTTAATTAGTTACCTATTGAATTCAATTATTATTCAGGCTAATTATATATGATATAAAATACAAACAAAGAAGATCTTCAGGTGAAATAAGATGTCCTTTTTTCCAAATCACAACATACCTAATACTCCAAGGCGATAGTTGATTGTGACCAAAACAATATCTTCCGTCATCAAATAATTTGGACCAATATGCTCGGTTTTATTTGAGCCATACATGAAACCTCCACCATGAATAAACACCATAACGGGTTTCTTAGTGATAGGCTCCATATTTTTTCTTTGGAACTGAAATTTCAAGGTCAAAAATCAGCTACTAACACAACTCATATTTTTCCTTTACGTACTTTACATTCCACTACCAACAATAATTTGAGGCACCCAGAACCAGAACGGTAAAAGCTGTTATTGAGAAAATACGAAAAAAAATGCATTCTCTTTTGTAGTCCAGAAATTCTACAAAAACGATTGTTACACAGTTTTTTTTTTCTTCATAATGGCTTTGGACATACTGACTTTACCATGGATAAACCAAAATGGGCTAGTAACATTAAGAAACTAACAGCCATTTGCACCGGTCTTAGTGAAGTTGTGGTTAAGTTTTTATTACCAATTAAATTGAAATATTCCTTGCACCATAATATTTATTCCTAAGTTAACGCTATAATTAATAGTTAAATCTAATCCACAGATAGGGTTTGAGATATATAATTAATAATTAAAGTTATGTCAATATGACAATCAACTGAAGTGGTTGGCGAATTTGCGAGATAAATTCCTATTTCAATAAAATGGATTTTTAAGAAGATGAAGATGACCTGGAAATCTTGAGCATATACTAAACTTTGGGATTCCAAGAAGAATATATCGGAGAAAAAATCTTTTTAAAGGGATGGATGCAACAACTTTTAGGAGATTTCTTTTTATTCGTGTGAAATCGTTTTAAAACATATACAGATCTGTAGCTATCTGATTTAGCATTAAACTCCCTCTCAATGTTTGTCCAGGCCTGTTCCTTATCCTTCCAGCTTAACGCACCTGTTTCCCTGCATTCTTTTATGTGCTTGTACTTCCTTATTAAACTCAAGCACATTATTTTCTAATTTGAGAGAAATTTGTTGATCTTGATTTTCTCTTTCCGCTCATATTGAAAACTCCATCTTCAGTTTGGATAATTTTACAAATATAAATATCAACAGAATTGCTATCTTTCAAATTATTCCTGAATGTTAAGATACCAACTTACACCTAACACATAATTTACTAACAGTACCTTAACCACAAATGGCGCAAAACACCTTTAATCAATGCTTAGAGGTAATCATGAGTTACTGAAGCCAAAAGATAACTGCGATCGGTGCAAACAGCAGTAAGAAATAATTGTGGGCTGGGTCACTTTGGCATAGAAAAAAATTAATTTTTCGGCCAATCACGAGTGAATTTCTTGTGACAGGTTTACAGAAAAAACCTCGGAAAAAACGATCTAATATATGAGTAGGTACAAAAAGTTTTAATCCTCGCAATACAAAACAGAAGTAGTATTTCCTCTACAAACAGCATATAAACTGATATACTTGAATATATACTTGAATAAATTACTTACCAAGGTTTTACTATCTCTGGGTTAGTGGTAACCTCAGTGTTAAATTTTTGAAGCGTTTATCAATGCGATTTATCTGATTGGGTGAAAATATAATCACGTGATTGATTGCTCTGGTCTTAAAATTTTATGGTTCTCTGCCTCCCTGGTTATATAGATCGTTTGTTTCACTGGTTTTTGTAGTTGTCAACCGGTTGTTTTGACATATTTTTTTTCATTCGGAAATTCATTTTATATTTAATGGCTGAAAAAAGGGGCCCCAATTTCAGTGTTACTGAACGGCAATTGATGATAAAACTGTCAATTGAATATAAGCATATATAAAACTGTTTCTTTTCTCAATTTAAATCTCTATATGAAGTCGCCATGTCCATATCTTCCATGGTCTTATTCTATATTTCACGATAAGCGATAAAACATAATTCACCTCAAGTTGAAAAACCGGCTTAAACATAATTTACCTCAAGGTTAACTCTCAACTCAGAGGTAACCCTGCATTGAAAAACCGGCTGTTAGATATATAAACCATAATGTCATCCTGCACGTTTTCAGAAATATCCAAATCCAAATTTGCAGCGATTCTTGAATTTTTGGCCGTGACCAGTGACTATAACATAACTAGCCACTTCCGTGACTCTAGTCGCAGAGACTTATTTAAAAAACCGGCGGTGACCGAGACTTTTATCGGATACCGGCGGGTAGTGATATCAAATAATTTGTATTCCACATGAAGTTTTCCAAAAAAATGGAAGGGAAATCCCTGCGCCGGTACTGATTCAAAGTCCTGGCCGCCGCGACAATAACTTTTCAAGAATTAAGGCTCCCTGCGCCGAGCTAAATTTTTATAGAAATCGTGGTAATGGTTTGAGTAATGAAGCATGCATGGACCAATCTCTTGCGGTCCCTTCGACTCTACAGATTCGTCTTAACTAACATGCAAACTTTTCCTGTACCCATATTGTAAACGCAATAGCAGTAAGTCCAAAATTGACGTTTATAACATATTTCTGTCGACAAGACTGAAGTGGGCAATGCCTGCATCAGACGAAAATTATTGTGGTCGCAGACTGGCCATTCTTAGCTAATTCTGCATTATTCCCCAAGGTTTATTGTCCTGCGCTCTCAGCTTTTCTTATATACCAGTCTTTCTCTATTTTGAAGTTCCTCTGGATTTTCAACTGATTCTAATTTCACTTTAATCATATCGCAGTTCTTACATGAATGTGTTAAAGGAGTATGAAAATGTTGGTTGAATTTTCCATCAAATAGTTCAGTGGAAATCTAATTGAAAACTGTCTGAGACACTTCCAGCATAAATATGTATTTCATTCATTTTAGTTCTTCTTCAACAAGCCTTTAACATGTGACTCTGTTTTTCGTAAGCTTTTCAGAGACAATACAACAAAATCTCTGTGGGAATGTAAGCGGTCTAGTTCGAACGGTCTGATTTTATGTCATAAACTATCGTAACAAACGGGTAATGCAGCAGCAAGGAACCGTTGTTGAGGGAGTTTGCAACTATGGAGGACTTTAATGGAGCCTGAACACCGGCGAAGTGGCATTGCTGCGAACTATTGATTATCACAGGTCCCCAGTGCACTGTGAATAATGTAAATAGTTTTTGTTAATAACCTCCGTATAATGTACTTTATAATTTTTGGTTGAATAAAGATTTATTCATTTTAGTTATAGAAAAAATTTGGTAAAAGAAATTTTTCATTTGGATTCATGTGAAATGTGACTATGCAGGAAATTTTGATATAAATGAAGCTCACTTACTTTTTCCAGAGTGGGTTTTTGTGCTTTCCACGTTTATCAATAGGGCATGTATCACTGGCAACTTTCTGTTCAACCACAATTGTAATTTTTCCAGCCGAAACTCCTGAACGTTTTATAAATAGGCTCTTTATGTACAACACAACGAAATTCACAGACATGTCACTACATAAATAAACACATGCAACTACCTGGTGTAGTTGGCGGCAGAGTGACCTAGCCCATAAAATTGTTGGTTAGGCTGAACTGGTTATAGGCAAGTCCACGTGACGTCATGCCCTGATAATGCGGTATTTGAACAAAACGTGGTTTTCAATAGTTATTTGATTTCATTTCAGTGCTTTTTTCGACGTTGTTTCAATTGCTTAGGTATTTTAAAAGCTTTTACATACGACTGTTAATAGTGAAGAGGATCATTGAATCAATACACAACAACCAAATTAAAGATCTAAATTATGGGTACCTCAATGATACAAATAGACCGTTAAGACCTTTAATGTAATGACAAAATGACACTTGTTGGTATTAGTTGAGGCTACTTACATTTTTGGTGTAAACATTCAAATTTAAACAACTTTCTTCTTGGCCAACGTGATGTTTGAAGAAGAGATCCAAGGAAGGTGACTCTGGTCCTTCCTTCGTTCCATCTCTTACACCTTCCCATGCTTCTGCGGGTTCGGGAGCCTGTAATAAATAAACATTGGGAAAGTACAGGTTAATATTGATCCAGTTACCATATTATTATCTTCATAATATTTCCTATCGGCCTATTAAAAGGTGCGATTGATTGGCATTTGTCATATATAGCCTACATTCAGAATAAAAAAATACTGGAAAAATTGGTTCAAGAGCCTGCACGATTGTATTGATTTTTATGGAGGATATTTTGGAAATTACTTTTAATGGCAATAATTTATTTCTGATTCCTATTTCCGGAGTTTGAATATAAAACATAAGTTTGAGTTAAAAACCACACGTGATTAGACGTATAAGTATAATAATTTGATCTTAAACCAAACACTGACATCGAAATATGACGTTAACAGTGAGTTATCTCCATAAAAACAAAAATATTTAGAAATTGTAGCACATGTGCTGGAGAAATATTGTAATCAGTATTGAGATAGATTCTGTATTCAACCTTCTACACATTATTTATGTTAGTTGTTTTACATCACTATGTTTATTTTCCGCTATTTGATAAGGTTTTTGGGATCACATCGTTTTCTGCATTAGCATTATTACATGTAATTTGGAAATGCTAATTATTAGAGGTTATCGAAGTTATTCTGAAACAACAAAATTCAAAAATGTTTATTACTTCCGACTTATCACATTTAAGTGGTCGGTTTACAGGTTGTGTTGATGGTCAAGTTACGATTGCACAAGGCTAGTGTAAACTCCGAAGTAGGAGTGAGTCAATCGAGACTAAGCCTATGGCGATCAGTAATGTAATTGAACCCAATATTGTGTTTAACAGACCCTACAAAATACGAATAAAATAGAAAATGGAGTCAGATGCTGCAAATGCAATACGCATATGCAAATCCAAAGAAGGCTCAGGATGTGAAGTCTATTCCAGATCACTGAGCTTAAAAATGGAGTTGGCAATGGGAAAAAATACTAGCGTGGTTCGAACAGAACAGGGTGGTAGGTATCTCAATTACCACTGAAGAACTAACCAGAAAAGGAATTTCAGGCGAAAATATAATAGTCTATAAACTGAAAGCAGACAAGCTCTATTAGACTTAAACAGACATCGTGACATCAGGGCTAGTACGAGTATTAGAGTACCATCAATATTCAGTTAAGGCCTCGGTAGTTTACAATATTATCCTAAGTTGGGTTGAAGGTCACGACAGGAACAAAGGTGGCCTCTTTACCGATCCTTTAGCCAGGAGAGCTGCTGGACTAAGACTTTTAGGACCCAGCGACACCAACGGTCTGACGTCTTTGGCAATTACAGAACTAGCCAAACGTTACAACCATGCTCAATCCATGAAGAGATGGGATGGAATCAAGGGATTCAGTTTTGCCAGCATTAATTTAGATCACACTTAGCGACTTGCAGCGAAGAAATACTTGGCGATGACCAGGAAAAACCTACTTTGAACAGTAGGATTTTTGATTGATCGTTGTCAACTAAGGAAACACATCCATACTATGGTACTGGTGGACATACCTCTATGCAGGATATGGAAGCAGTGAGACGAAACTGTCAGTCATGTCTCATGCGAGTGCCTGGAGTTATCGTCAATGGTAGAGTCTGTGTTCAGTGAGGCTTGGCCTACACCTGCCGATATAAAGAAGAAGTATCCTAGTGACTTGTCCACCTTCCTGGAAAGGACAGGATGAATGATGACAATGGGTCACATGAGGCTAAAGTGCCGTGGGCCTAAACTCACTCTACCTACTCTACAGATACAGGTGATAGCAGAATAGGTCGAATTATAAAAAATCTGTTAGTCATTAAAAGATGTATGTGTACAAAGTTTCTTGAGAAATCGTGGGTATTTCAACGTATACAACCATTAACACTCAATCAATGAAAACGTTTTATTCTTTTGGAGAAAATGCAAAAAGAGGTCGAGTTTTATTTCAAGGGGGACATATCGATCTTATCCTCAACTATCCTACATCCTTACCCTTCCCTCTGTCACTATTACCAATAAAATTGGAATAGGGAAAATACTAAGTGTGACACATCATTGAAAAGATAATTTTATGAGGAATTTGACACTGTGGCAGTTCAAATAGGGGTATTTCCATGTGAAATCTTACTTCAACAATTTAATGCTTGATTACCTTTGGAATGAATTTTAACTTAGGTACTACGCCTATGTTTTCGTAAACTAAAAATGAAGGTTTTTGTTTCCATAACTACTAGGTCTGTTTCTACTCCAGCTTAATTGATACTTCAATATGACTTCAAGTCGTTCAAGTCTATTAGCGAGTAAAATATAATGGTTTGGTCTTTTCAGAACAAAGTAGAAATTGTTGTATATCATTTAAAAAATACACACTGTCTGTAAAATTTTCAGTGTGAGTGACACCCAAACAAACAAGTTGAACGTAAGTAGGTACGTTTTGGAACTTATTTAAAATTTCGACAAACAGGATCTGTTCAGAATGAAGAACGGCAGATTCAAAATCCAGTCAGAAACGAAGTGGTAGAGGTAGCCGTTTCGGGACAAGTTGTTGCAGATCCAACTCTTAGTACAAGAAAGCTTGCAGAATTATCTGAAGTGATTCAACGTACCGTCGGGCGAATTTTGAGAACCGACAAATTCCATCCCTATAAAATTCATTTGAATCAGGAACTTAACGAAGACGATTTTGGTGGAATCATGAACGAGCATACAAGATCCACATTTCCTTAATAAAATTCGATTTTCGGATGAATGCAGTTTTTATGTTAACGGGAATGTCATCGAAATAACTGTCGATACTGGTCAGATTCCAATACAAGAATATTTGGAATATTTGGCGATCGTATTGTTGGTCCATTTTTCCACCAGGCAATTCAACTGGTGCTATGTATTCGGAATTACTTGAAAACATCGTTGATCCAATGTTAACAGACATAATAGAAAACGCTTACCGATACCTTGAAGATCGCCTAATATTTCAACATGACGGGGCTCCTCCACATTTTGCTGCAGCGGTTCGTCATTATTACCGAATGTCGCCAAAAAACTCCAGAAATGCTCCAGAACGTGGGACAAAGATTCGAGAATAATTTATATCCGTGTATGGGAGTTGAAGGACACTTTGAGCATTTACATTGAAGTGATTTAGTTTTTAATTATGGGAGCTGTTCTTAATTTTGCAATTCAATTTTGATAGTTTGTTTTGCTTTCAAATGAAGTATTTGAAATACGGAAACTTTTCTCGCAATATGGCGCCACACTCAGTAATTTCCTTATTTCAATTTTATTGGTAATAGCGACAGAGGGACCCCTTTTTGCATTTTCTCTAAAAAAAATCTGTATCCTGTATGTACCTATACGTGTTACATTTTTTTGCCCAATTTCCAATAATCATCCCATCACTAGAATGTTTTTTTTTGCTTTGATGGCATTTCTTGACTCTTCTGTATATTACTGGAAAGCTTTCTCGCTTAATGTAATGCAATTACGTTCCATATTATATTCTTTGAGACACCATAGCACCGTACATAAACAATTGATAGTAGCTCTAATGCCTTATCCTTACGAGCGTTAATTTAACATGAGTGTCTCCAGCATTTCAACAGCGCATGTTGCCACGTCGAATACTCGTTGTAGAAAGACTTTGAGTTGCCAATTACGCGTTATTGGTTTAGATGGCCCAATTGAACTGAATGTATTTCTATAACGCAGAAATTGAACGCGCGTTAAGCGTGAGTTAAAAGAGAGATATTGCCAATTGCAATACCGCATACGGTGCGGTATTTATGTAGCGCTATTTTAATAAAGGACTGCCTAAAATTTATTTGGAAAATAAGAGCTATTGCCATCACTATAATTTAATAACGTAGCGCTGCGTTATGTAGGAAGTGACATAACCTGTCTTTTTCTGTATATACTTATAATTGAAAAAAAATCAAAAACCAAACAACCTTACCATTTGCATATTTTAAACGCAAACCACAAAATAAACTAAACACCATCTAAACAATAAACACAATGATAAACAAAAACCTAAACCTCAGAACTCCGATGCAATTTGTTCTATTTTGTCAACTGCGCAGGACAATTATGTGCCGTATTTATAATAACACTCAACGATATGTGACCGTAAATTACGCGAAGCGGTCTGTTCGTAGAGCAGTCACAAACGGTTGGAAACTGGACGACTCATGCGCAGAGTCTTTTTGTGGTCGATTTTTATTCACTGCGCATGAGTCGTCCAGTTTCCAACCGTTTGTGACTGCTCTACGAACAGACCTATTATTAGCGTTAGAGACGTGAAGAAGTGAATCGCGCATTTAATAAACGTCAAAATATCGCAAACGTAATTACCGCAGACCATTTTTTAAATAGCAATATCTCTCTAAATTCTCGCTCGTGTGTAAACCACGCCCAGCGCAATGGTCTCGGTCTCCGATACTACTCTTCATCGGGATGTTGGAGCTAGTTTGAAGGTACGAGCGGAGTTAGTGGTAGGTGTACACTGTATAGGCTGGGATCTCTTTGCGGTAAACTATTCAATTATTATTACGAGATATTTGAAAGAAAACGATAAGAATGTGTTGTGTGCATGTGAAAATTGTATCTAAGCGACATTAAAAAATTGTGAGGCACATATCATAAACAAATTCTTGTGAAAACTTTTTGTCATTTCTTATCTCTTCATACAAGAGTGTGTTTATATCACACAATAAATTGCTCAAATCGCGACATAAAAATTAAAAATTCTTATAAACCTGATAATAAGTTTGTATAATATATTGCTTTTAGTTTTGCTTTCTGTTTGGTCTAGGATTCCGTTTTTCTACTAAATGCAATTATTCAGCATTGTTTTTATGTGCAAAACAAATTCTGAAGTATGTTAAACAATCTGGTATAATTTCCAAGGAGTTTTAAATTGTGAGATATACATGTAGGTTTCTTTATTCTATTTATATAAGATTATATTCTATTTATATAATATAGTGAAAGCTATTCCAATCAATGATTCTTGTTTATTTTTGATAATTGATGTTTCCAATTATACACTAGAAGGTGAAATATATTTCATGATATTTCGTTAACTCGGTATCTGGTCTTAAGGATTTGATAATGGAAGTTTATAAGTCCCTCATTGTACAGTAAACAATAATAGATGTGTATTCGGTAAAATTAAGATACTAAAACTAAATATTATTTTATCATATCCGAATAATATTTCAGTTGTAAAATAATCATACCGGATTAACGACTACCTGAAGTGGGGTTTTCCCTCGAATCATTCAAGCTGGTGTTAAGTTAAAACGAAATATCTTGTATATACGTTACGCCCAAACATCGAAAACTCACATTGAGCGAAAAAAACGACCGCACCGCGTTGTGGGCGGTGCCGTACGACCAAATACCGAAATGACATAATTTTTCGCGTTGATTTCGTTCTCAAACAGCCACGACGCGTTCTGTGTAATTTAAAAAGCTCATAACCAGCTTCTAAGTAATATACTTCTTGTTCGTTTGTGTCCAGTTGCCATGCTTCAATAATGCCTAAAAGATTCTCCGTTTCACAGTAATATTGAGAATTTCCATCCTGTGTTCCTTTGGACTTTTCAATACAATTTTCATATTCCCCAATTGTTATGATATCACACCTCTTTAGTATTCTATATTGTTAGGACGGCATGGGCAGTTTGCTATCTTTCAAGCGGTTCGCTTCTTTCACGTCTCGGACGATCTTTTCATACCGTTCCTTCGTAAAAAAAAGGTGGAAGGTGTCGCGGGACACACGGTAGAAACTTTAGTTCCTTTTAAGCAAAAATTATGTAATACATCTGACGTTATAGATAAACAATTTGCATATTCGTCGGTGGTCGAGTAGTAAGCAAACCAGACTCTCACGTGAAGAAGTTTTTTTTTATTCTTAATTTTATTTTTAAATAATTATTCTGCTTGATATTAATAACGACAACAGGTAGACGTTTGAAATATTTAGCAGAATATTCATTATTATAGATAATGGTACGGTACCCTTCATGAGGGAGTCCGACTGGCAACATCTACTTATAACAGCATCGTATATTTAAAAAGGGAAACCGTAGCATTATACAAATTGGACATTCAAGAACTGTACGTTTACCACAAAAAAATCAGTGGAAACATAAAATTGAATTGTTAAATTTTCAATTAGAAGTTATAATACAGTTTATAGAAATTTTCATTTTCTAGATTTTTTCTCAAGTGGGTCGTAGAAAAAATATGCTGTTCGACTCGTGTGGATTGTCTATATCGCACTTGAACGATTGAGCTTGTGCGATATGGCCATCATATCCACACTAGTTGCACAAACTACTATTTCTATCAAAATATGCCCTTTTACATTTAAAAACAACCTGCCAAATGCCAAATCAATTTATCCATTCATTTTGAAGTTATCGAATTAAAACATTCAAGTTTTCAAAATTTCAACACCCTGTATTTCGAAAAGTAAATGTGCTAGACCCCCTAATCCTCATATCATGTTGTCCAATTTTACGAGAGGAATCTACATGCAAACGTTGTAATTAACCTTTTTGCGCGATCGATCTTTTTTGTTTATTTACAGCACCGGTTGTCAGGTCGATAGGTTGTGTTTACTGGTTTCTAAGTCTAACACGTCGGTAAGTGATTTACTTACCGTTCAGACGTCGGTAAGTAAATTACTTACCGTTCAGACGTCGGTAAGTAATTTACTTACCGACGTCTTAGCCCTAGATACATTTAAGTGGTCCTAAATAATATATTACTTCATTCATTACACGGAAGGAACAAAAAAAATAAGATCTATATTTTTTTAATGAACAGAAAAGAACAGAACAATATAAAAAGTAATAAATAGCATGAAAACAATTTCACCAAAATGCACATTATATTTTGAACTGATCGAGAAGTATAAATGTCACTTTTGACATTTCGCTCATTTCGAAGAAATTTGAATTATATTTTAAAATGATCGAGAAGTATAAATGTCACTTTTGACATTTCGTTCATTCCGAAGAAATTTAAATTATTTTATTCGAAGTTTATTTCAATACGATCGCACAAAAACGGTATAAGCATTTCGAACGTTAAGGATAATACCGGTCTCCAGCAAAATTGGAGGCTTCGCTACGCTCAGCCTCCAAACATTGCTGTCGACCGGTAAACAACCCTTACCGTTCTTGATACTTAATAAACTATAACGTTCGAGATGCTTATACCATTTTTGCGCGATCGTATTGAAATAAATTCCGAATAAAATAATTTAAATTTCTTCGAAATGAACGAAATGTCAAAAGTGACATTTATACTTCTCGATCAGTTTAAAATATATATTGCATTTTGGTGAAATTGTTTTTATGCTATTTATTAATTTCCGACGTCTGAACGGTAAGTAAATCACTTACCGACGTGTTAAACTTAGGAACCAGTAAACACAACCTAACGTCCTGACAACCGATGCTGTAAATAAACAAAAAAGATCAATCGCGCAAAAAAAATTATGGAAATAATAGTAAAAATTTATCCGAACAAATTCAAGTAGATCACCAGCACTGCGAATACCAGCTTTGCATATAAATTCAATATAGCATCGGTGGTTCAGTGGTAGAATGCTCGCCTTCCACGCGAGCGGCCCGGGTTCGATTCCCGGCCGAAGCATATAAATTGCTGCTTCGTAAACGAGAGAGAGACTCAGGAGAGAGCACACGCACGCAAGCAAGGCATATAACGAAGCAACGTAACATAACGTAACGTAACATAACGGTCAGATCTTTTGCGTCGCGACCTCCGGTCGCTCAAACATAACCTGACGTAAAGAACTAAAGTTCCAATAATCACTCCGATCATTGCTGTTATCAACGATATTTTGAGTTTTTCATTAAACACCTTTGATAATAATCCATATCTTTGGATTAAATTAATATTGATCGATTGAGTTGTTTATACATACAAATTTATCTACAAGAGTCTACTTAAATTGTATACAGGGTCCAGTTAATATCATTGATTTTTTAGTGAACGAATACTTATAGTATCTAACATTGACAGCTGAAGAAATTGGTAAGGATTTAAGAATGGAAAGGTCAAAAGGAATGAAGGAATTTTCCTTTTCAAAACTAATGAAATGTCTCTCCCCCAGAGAAAGCTATTAAAATGTAAGAATGCAGTATCTTGTATAAAATTTTCAAGTGTTTTGAGAAAAGTGGGATTAGTAAGATTCTAATATATATGAAAATAAGTCTATATAAAAAGGTAGACTCTTTTAAACAAAAACAAAGATGATAAAGTTGTTATTTTTACCGGTGTTGCTCACTGCTGTCGAAGCTGTTCAATTCGAAATATCTAATAAAGAAATAGGCGCTATATGGGTGGGAATTCAAGGAAATTCTGGTAGGTACCTACATCAGTCTTGTCGTATTATATATATATTTCCTACAGAGTGGGTACCAACGAAAAATTGACCCTTCAGCAGGGAGGAGAAATATAGTTGAATATGGAATTTTCATGGGAAATTTTCTTTTAAAAAAGATCCAAGAGGTGAATTGGCAGAAAAGGTGATCAATATTAATACAAAATTGGGGGTTGAGGGATCCATTTCTCTTTTTTAAAGATTTTCGTCCCATTGAAAAAAGAGGTAATATAAACTTCTTCAAATATTGAAACATTGTTTTTTCTCGTTAGTTTGCTCTGTATAATAATATACTTTCCTCAGAAATATAAACTTATCTTATTTTGATATTCGATTTTGATATTGATAATTTAATGCTATTGTAATAGGTAAGGCCCCTCTCGCCAATGGAGGATTTATTTTGGAAGCAGGAGCAACAACGACAGTAGATGCTGCCGAAGATTGGGCTGGTCGATTTTGGGCTAGAACTTGGTGTGACTACAACACTAAGTATTGTCTAACAGGAGATTGCGGAAGTAAAATCGAGTGCCAAGGTCAATATAAATTTGAAATATAATACAAAATATAAATTTCAATTAATTTCACATCACATATTTTTTTTCATTTCACTGGTATCTAATAATAATAAATACGCTGGAGATAAAAAAACCGATTTATGCTTGATTTGATACACGAGGCTGATATTTTATTTGATATTCCATGATCAAACTATTCACTATTCGGTTTAAATATTTTTTATTCCTGAATAGCATAAAATTGAACATTCATGAAATGTATTTGGCGATTTTTTAGTTTTTGAACTACACATTTTGTTCTCCTTTAACTTTACAGCAGCTTTTATATTCCGATAGGTGTGAGGCCAAATGCAAACAGTTATTTCGTAAGATTTCTCTCATACCGGAGATTCTTCCAAGTTTTCATAATCATTTTTTTTTATTTGGCCTGAATCTAGATAAATTTAGTTGAGGTGCCTTGTGTATTTTGTTTCGGTGGATTATTGCAGCAACTTTTCGTGGCAGATATCATAATATGTAGTGAGCAAACTGCTTTTTTTCAACTTTTGCTCGTATTTCAGGTAATGGTGGAGCTCCCCCAGCTTCATTAGTCGAAATAACTTTAAAAGGTGCCGATGGCAAAGACTTTTATGATATTTCCTTGGTGGATGGTTATAATATAGCTGCTTCCATAGAACCAGTAAACGGTGATGGCGATGGAAGCAACTACAGTTGTAAAAAAGATGGTTGCGAACAACATTTGAATGATGAATGTCCTGAACCTTTGAGATTAAACAGCGAACACGGCGTTATAGGATGCAAATCAGCATGTTTGGCATTCGACACTGATCAATATTGTTGTCGAAATGCGTACGGTACTCCAGATACTTGCAAATCATCAGACTGGCCGGTTAATTATCCAGAGTACTTCAAATCGAGGTGTCCAGATGCTTACAGTTATGCTTATGATGATAAAAAAAGTACCTTCACTTGTAAGGCGGAGAAGTACATTATTACATTTGGAGTATAAATTTTATGTGTGAATATTTGTGTTATTTAATAATAAATGGCTAATGAAGATGAATGTTTTGTTTTATCGAATGTTCAGAATCGACTTTTGCTTGGAAAGTATGTAGTATACATAAAAGGAGTTGATATGCTAAACACGCTTATATAAATCCAAACAAGACAGTAAACTGATAGGAGGAATGATAATAACAAAGAAAGGTGATACAGGAACACCATTACCCATATTAAATTAATTCAGTAACTTTCACCCACCACTTAAATTTTTATATCTATTTGGAAATTAAAATGAAGATTTGCGCCCGGATCGTTTGAGAATTTCTACACGCTACATTGAATGCTTAGGTAACGTTTCGATGACGGGGTATGTTAAAGAGTGGCTTCGTGGCATTTTGTGATAAGTAAT
Organism: Galerucella calmariensis; assembly: GCA_910591675.1. NCBI lineage: Eukaryota > Metazoa > Arthropoda > Insecta > Coleoptera > Chrysomelidae > Galerucella > Galerucella calmariensis. The sequence goes on along the minus strand of CAJUYG010000092.1, from coordinate 191,619 downwards.
ATTCCTAGTCGCCAAGATAATAGTATTATACTTTTATAATACCTTACACATTTGCAAATTACTTTCCAAAGAGACCATTCACTAAAACGAAACATCCACTTCTCGTGCTATATACCCCTACAGGCAATGAATTACACTTCCAAGTTGAACGGGCTTGGTATTCCTGCGAATGATACTTTCAATATTTAAACACCATAATATTATTATAGTATCAAAATAATAGAATTTGTTTGAAATACTTATTATTCGAACAACAATCAAAACGTGCAACAGATAAAAGTTATCTCAATTTGAAACAATATGTAATTTGAATACATTTCGGTCGACGTTATACAGTAGTTACATACTAATTTGAAGAATAAAAAAAAGGAATGCAGCACAGCAATGCATTGTTATCATTTCAAGAAACTGTAGTAGCCTAATCAACCGATCACTGCTTCATTGTTGGTCAATTAGCTCAATAATAGAGGACACTTTATCAAACCCTTCACTCTGTACCACTTATATTCCATTGCCATTTATTATTCAATTCGGGCTATAAGAAAAATAACATACATCACTTATTTGAGAACAATATAATATCATTTGTGGAGTCAAGATTTGTTATACTTACATATATCTTAAAAAAATGTCGGAATATATTGATTTTAAAAACAAAAAATGGCCAAAATACTATAAATATGATAACTTTCATTTCTACCAGCAGAGCTTGGTTTAATAAATTAAGGGGAAATAAACTAATCATCTGCTAGTACAGGGTCGCCAGCAAAAATTGAGTGAGCCCTGTCTGTAGAACGGTCGCTTATTCTATAAATTGGACTCAAAATCACTGCGATAAAAAGAAACTCGAATTGAAGTTGATGTCAAAACTGTAATAGCCAAAAATATTAACAATTTTCACCTTCCCATTGAAATAACATTTTTGATGTAGTTATTCAATTAAGTACTCAATAAAAAATTGTATATTTTTATTCGAAAATTGCTTTGTTCATATTGATAACGCTTTAATTTCCTAGAGATGGGTCCGGAATATAAAAATTTGTATTTGATGGGTCGTAGACCAAACTAGGCCCAGGCAACTTTGGCAACCAGTACATTTTTAATGTTTGCATAAAACATTAGTTGCTGGGAATCGTATCTTGTCATCATAGTAAGCAAAAAAACAAATCCAAGCGTGAATCATTCAATTTGACCAATGACGAATTTTGAGACGGTGGCACTGAAAGGTCTGAAGAAAAACCACATCGCCAGAAATTTTAATCAATCGAAAATACACTAAGCACGGACAATCTAAGAAATTGAGGAATTATGATGATCTTTGATGTGGGAAAAAATCGTGAAATTATGGAATAGACTACAAATATCCAATATTTTTGAGGCAATCGGAGCATTTAATACAATACCACCATTAAAATACTCGAAAAAATCCTCAACATCAAAATTTATTAGTTTTATCAAAAACAAAATCGTGCGAACGTGATATCTAAAATAAATTTCGTTCTGAGATGTCAAACTTTCTCAGTCCCATTCATTTCGTATCTGGGTTAGATTTGTATACTTCGATAAGCCACTGTTTATTCTTATTCAAATCATATCAATTAGTCATAAAACGCGGTAAAATTAGCTAAACTTGTGTTTTGCCTTTTCATCATGTCAAATTTAAAAAAAAAATTATCAGTTATATCCATAAAAACAACTGATAATAATTTCAGCAAAATTATATGCAATTAGTTATAGATAATGTTTTAACATTAATAAATATGAATATTGGAGTTGGGAATAACTCTTGTAACGAGTTTGATGATTAAGTCGTCCAAATGAATACAGAAATATTAGTTTGTATTCATGAGGCGCAAACTGATCTACTCGTGATATTGTCCCTTCTAATTGCAAACCAGAATGGTTGGTGAAATCTTGTAGTTCATACCGACCCTACTTAACTGAGAAGCGTAATTCAATGTCTGTCGGGACATAAAGCCCGAGAAGTAGTTGTTTTTTCTAAGTGAACGGTCACATTTTTGAAAATATTTTCAAAAGTTTGTGAGGCGTGAATAATATATAAAACTATTAGGTATTTGATTTCTATTGGAAACGTACCTACTTTACTTAATACGGCAATTTTACAGAAAACAGTAATAATTTAGAAATTATTGGTAAATAAATATCTATATCAATTCACGCATCACGGTCACAAAACAATTGCATACTCTACTTTTTCTACTACCAAATTAATTTTTCCCAAATTCCCAATTTTTTGGAAATTAATTATTGGGGACATTATAATTCATTTAAATTAGAATATTTGGAAGTGTGCGTGTGTTGAATAAACTGAGATCTCTTGAAGTTGTCACTTGTGAACAAATTTGTGATGAAATTGATCTGGTTTTAGGAGAGTTCCTTAAATGCTCTTAATAATTCAACCAAAAATGCAACGAAAATCATAATCATAATATTCATGGGTATTAAATTTTGATCAATGAATACAATCTTTGTTTCCAAAGAAATTGATAAAATATAACTTTTTAAATTTGAAATTTTATAAAATTGAACTGAATAAATGTCCAAGAAAACCGGAAATACCATTAACTGAATATTTAAAATATTATTTATAGTAAAAGAAGTTCAAGTTCATGGAATAATTACATGAACCACTTTATTAACAATGCCGAAAATAGAAAGCGTGACATCAAATGACATACCTTAAATCTTAAATCTCCGACCGGAGGTTTGGCGTACGGTATTCCACTGAAACTATAAAACGTTCCATCATGATAATCCTTCTGCGATTTACCGCGAATCCTTCCGACTTCTGTAGTGACCACTATTTCATTCGACATACTTTTTAATGAAAGCCGGTTTTGAGAAAATTCGTCCACTATCGTTAACTTTACGATTTGTTTTGTAGTGGGTCGGTTGATTTAGCAGTATATAAATACTTAATAGAGATGGGAGCAGGGAGTTTAATCTGAGGTTGATAGTTCCAGAGATAGTTTTTCGAATTATGTCAATATTTAGAAAATTTCAATTTGTATGATGTTATATTTTTGAAAACTACATCAGATATTGCTTATGAAGTTTTATCTTCCCAATTCCATATATACTTGTCTATGTTGAAAGTCTCCTAAATATTTTTTTAAACTATTCATCAAACAACTTCCACGTCTATTCACTTAATATTGAAAAAACACCGGGAAAAATTATATTCAATTAACTGATATTTGGATAATTTATTGACACTTACCTAAAAATTATTCTATGTGCAGTAGGAAACATGACAACATTTTCAAATATCGAAAATGTGCTATAACCATCAGTATAATATTGGTTAAAAGCATCTGTTATTAACTAAGCTATTCGTTTTTGCCACAAACAAATACATACTATAATGAATTTTTTTCATTCAAAATTAGTCGCATCCACCAAAAGGTTATTATCGACTGAACAATATCGAAACTATAATACAGTAATTGCAACTTAAAAATTGAGCAGGTACAAATATTGGAACTAAATATCAACCATATTGAACTGAATACTATTTAAAGCATCGATATCCCTAAGGATGTGTATTTACTTGACCATTGGAGAATGGTCACCTGATTAAGTCGATCGATTTTATATGTCTTAGCATTGAATCACTGCGATGCCACTCGTTTTGCCACATACCGAATACTTTGCTTTTATAAAAACCTCTCGGGTCACTGCTGGCACATTTTAACATTTTATACAGTGCTATTCAAAAGTCCCCTCCCCCCTCGTATCTTTTGAACGGCTACACTTACATTAATAAAATTTGGAGGGTGAAAATAAAGTGTCGTAAGCTTCTTTACGAATGGAAACAGTTGACGTAATAGTAATAGATGACGTCACAGTGCCACTCTGGCTAATAATTTTAAATAGGACCTTATGGCAAGTGGTATCTCGTTTGAAAGACATTGACATTGGCTACATAGCCATATTAATTTTGTTTGGGTTTAAACTAATTTTGACGGATAAATTAAATAAATAACTAAATTATTATTTCACATTTAAATATTGGAGATTTTTCAGTCCGCCTCTGGTTAGTTGTCAAAAAAATTGACGTTTTTAATTTGATAGTGTTTGTTGCCTTGCAAAGTTTTTCTAAATAGCTTGAATATTTAAATTTATCATTGTTAAACGAGACATTTAAGAGTTTACATAGGCAAAATGATACGTACTCAAGCCGACAAAGTAGCAGCTATCCTATCCCAGAATTGGTGAATCTAGAAAGAATCTTCATGAAGCGGAACGTTTATTTAATGAGAGATACCCAGATCGCCCTATCTCGAGAGCTTATTTGAGGGAGCTTCATCACAAGTTTGAAGCAACAGGTAGTGTTCAAGATGCCAAACGATCTGGTCGACCAACATTTGGTGATGATAAAAAATTGATATAGTTGATGAGATGGTAGTAAACTATACTTCCTCTTCAACTAAAGTTGCGTCTATCTGTGGAGTAAGTAAAAGTACAGTACAGAGAGTGTTGGCTAAAAATAAATCTCATCCATACAAGTTAAAAATGGTGCACCACCTTTCGGATGACGACCCCGACAGAAGACTCGAATTCTGTGAATGTATGACAAATAAAATTAGTCAAAACCCACATTACACAAAAACAATTTGTTTTAGGGACGAAAGTACTTTTTGTCTCAATGGAAATGTGAATACACAAAATGTAAGGTATTGGAGTGACACAAATCCTCACACCTTTCGTGAACAGCATATCCAATTTCCAGAAAACGTCAATGTTTGGGCAGGTATTTCGGGAGACCACATAGTTGGTCCTGCTCTCCTGCACATTATTATGGTGCAGTAAGACGTTACCTGGATGAAGAATATCGAGGTAGATGGATCGGCCGGCGAGGTCCTATAGAAAGGCCACCTCGGTCACCAGATCTGACACCATTAGATTTTTTTCTATGGGGGTACTTGAAATCCAAGGTTTATACTACGGCACCAGATAGCATTGACGTTTTGAAAGAAAGAATTATTGAAGAATGCAATGCAATTTCAGCTGACACATTCGAACGAGTACGACAAGAGTTTACTAATAGGATGTATTACTGTCAGGAAGTAGACGGAGCACATTTCGAACACTTGCTATAAGAATCCATTGTTGATATTTGATTAATTGAATAAAAAAAAATAATTTCAATAATTTTGGTACTTATTTAATTTATCCATCAGAATTAGTTTAAACCCAAACAAAATTAATTTGGCTATGTAGCCAATGTCAATGCCTTTCAAACGAGATATCATTTGCCATGAGGTCCTATTTAAAAGTATTGGCCAGAGTGGCACTGTGACGTCCTTACTATTACGTCACCTGTTACCATTCGTAGAGAACTTTACAACACTTTATTTTCACCCTCCAAATTTTATTAATGTAAGTGTAGCCGTTCAAAAGATACGAGGTTGGGAGGGGATCTTTGAATAGCACTGTATATGTACCCAAGTTATCGCTACTCTCTGCAAAACGCGTACATTCATCTACTTTCTTGTTACCAGTAATGCCAATATGAGATGAGTTGATCGTTTCTTGAGTCTTGAAGCAATAGTGCTTTCGTATGTGGCAACTGAAATTTAAAATTTTATAACAAATTAAATATCTAGTCAACGAGAATCATGAGGGATTTTGAGAAAATTGCATCACGATGTTTATACGCGTAAGCTAAATTCGAATAGAATCGTGGAAAAATCAAGGGTTTTGAGGGGAAAATTCACTTTTGCATAATACAATTTAAGTTTCGCACCAAAACGTTAGAATAGTAATTGCGTATAAATCATCATCACACATCTGACATTTTGTGTGATAGTCATGAATTCTATAACGAGTGAATATCATTTGAACGATATCTCAATCGAGTTAAAAAAGAATGCATCAAACAATGGGAAACTTTTTTTATCAATAATATTATCAAATTACGTCGAACAGGCTAACATAATTAGGCACCATTTTAACCATGTTACTGAGACACCATTGAAGTTCATCCGTAATCTTGACCGTTACCGGTGATAAAATTATAATACTACAATCTCAACTAATAAATGGATACTCTGTATAAGTTTTGGATGTCTGAAAATTATTTATATTTTTGTAACCTTCACAATTTGCGTTTTATACTTAGATCAATAATAGATCCTACTGAATTTAATTAGGAAGCGTTAAATTGATTTTGCAATTTGTTTGAAATTAAACAACTGATAATAATTCTTAATGCAACATTATTAAGTTGTTTTAATTGAAAACGATTTTATATGATTTTTTCAACAAATTAATCATTGAAGTAACGTAAAGCTTTTATTTTTTATTTTGAAATGAATATTTGCGACTTACTTACCTACTCTATATA
>CAJUYG010000092.1:139271-175249 GCA_910591675.1 Galerucella calmariensis | reverse complement strand
AATGTAAAAAGATTTGTTCTCCTTTATGCACACCTTCATACAATTGTTCTTCAGAAACTATGAAAGTCTACGAAGCACAATATATCATTTTGTTATAAAATGTAACAATGCTATTTGGGTGGAAATTGTTTTCATTACCCAGAAAAAAACCTAACATCTTCAATAATACTCCATCACTTTAAAACAACAAATTAAATGTTCATAGTAAATCATTTGAAGGTTTTGACAGAAATTTACATTTTTTAAATAAGCCCATAGATTATTAGCCTCAAATAAGATCTACTTTATACCGAAAAAATAAGTATTTCAGTATAACTGTACATTTATTGTTACGAGAAAACTAACATTATGACACGCTCGGGTTTGTTCGGGAGTTGTCGGCGTGTCTTCAGTACTGAATTAATTTTATTTTGATATATCTTTCGAATCACAGCGAAAAAAAATTCTGTTATATAACTTATATGTTCTTTCCATTTATCACAAAAAATGTTTTTCAAAAACCCAATTTTCGGATTACTCTAGCTGGGCTGATATCAAAAATGTATCACATGTTGATTCGAATTGTGTACAGGGTGGACAACAATACAATAGTGTTTTGTGTGCTCATGAAGTGGCGCGTAACATTCTTTATTAGTTAAATTAACAATATCATCAAAAATACTTATTGTCTAGCGGACAGAATATTGTGGAATACATGACTTTATAAATGTTCGAACTGCAGCCCTTGCTATATTTGACAGTAACCCAAACGGTGTACAACTTCTTGTTGAACCTTGTTAAGTGTGTCTTGAGAAATATTGTTTATTGCTGTTCGAATTCTTTCTCTTAATTCCTGAATATTTGCTGGTTGCGTTTGATACACAACATTCTTCAGATGGTCCCACATATGATAATCCAAAGGATTGAAATCTGGTGACCTCGCTGGCCATTCAATAGGTCCACGTCTACCAATCCACCTTTTCGGAAAAATTTCATCTAGGTACCTTTTAACATCTACAGCATAATGTGGAGGTGCACTATCCTGTTGTAACCATGAACTTTCATCAAAACCTCCAGGATTACGTCTGCTGGGAAACAAATTACGTAAAGTAGGTACGATATACACCCTTTAAAACTCAAGGTACGCTGCCCCGTTTAAATTACCTTCGATAAAGTAGGGTCCGATGATTCGATTTCTTACAATTCCAGCCCATATATTCACCACTTGCGGGTATTGTGTATGATGCACACGCATCCAGTGGGGGTTTTTTCGCCCAGTATCTACAATTTTGACGGTTAACCTCGCCATTTAACGTGAAAGTGCTGAGCTGATTCCAAAAATGTATCACATGTTGATTCCGATTGTTACAGGGTGGACAAAAATACAATAGTTTTGTGTGTACTCATCAGTTACATCAACAATATTATCAAAAATACTTGTTGTCTAGCGGACAGATTATGAAATAGATTATTTCTTATCAATTTAAAAAAGCATAGTCGTCCAGTTTTTTGTGAAATGTCATTATTTGTTTAGTAATGTATTGATGTTCAGTGACAGTTTAGTACTACAATATTTTTGGTATTCGTGAATGTTCTAATTATTGCTAGATTAAATTTGAAGTAGAAATGGAGTTAAGTGTAAAACAGAAAATTGAAATACTTATGATGATTGGGTATGGAGACAGATCGCGAACTCAGATGGAAGTGTGCAATTTGCTCAATGATAAATATCCATAAAGACCTATAACGCGTTCAACAGTCAGTAAGATTGAAAAGAAATTTCAAGAAACTGGTACGGTTAAAAATGCACGCAAATCAGGTCGTCCCTCTGCAAATTCTGATACAGCATTAGATGTTTTACTTAGTTTTGAAGATGCGCACACTTCTATACGTAAAGTTAGTCGCGATATCGGTGTTAGCTTGTGCAGGAATTGGACTAAGATGATCCCGATAAGAGAATCCAATTTTGCGAGAAAATTATGGATACATGTCACCGAGACCCTCTCTTGATACAAAACATTTAAAATGGTCTGTTTAGCTAAAAATGAATTTGTTCCATACTTTACGGACACAGTGTATATCATCATTCTCTTGAAATGGAGCAACGATATTTTTATTCTTTCTATATACATACAGATAATCTTCATTGATCAATTGCAAACGAGCCATTTCTATTATGGTACGATGCGATTGGATTCAAATAATGACAATTAATACTATTTAATTATGACCGCCTACTAAAATGAAAGTATAAATATCATAGCATACTACGCAATAATAATGCTGCAATAATTCATATTTCTAAATACATGTTACTATCTAAAAAACGTGGTACCTACAGGGAAGTGCACATAAACTGCCCTTATTTCCAGCATTAGAATTGAGTAAAAGGAAAAAAAAGTTATTCAACATTTTTGAGTCTTCACTATTTTTGTAAAAGCCCTTTTACATGTACATTGTGCAAAAATGCATTCACTTAAAAGCATTTCAAACAACAATACTGAATCTTTCTTCATCCGATGGATTTTCAGAAATGACAAGGATTAAAACTAATTTTATACGGCGAAACAAAAAAGTTGAAACGCTCTTTTTCACAAAAAAAAGCTGATAAGGCAATATTTTGTCATTTTTATACTATATGTGTTAAATGTTATTCACTTTATACTACCTTCTGGTGTTATAATACCTATCAATATAATTGCTCTACCATTGTGTTGGAACTTGGTTTTCTTCCTATTAAAATCATTAGGATTGAAATATTTTTTGGTTTTGGAATTGAGGAATTTAAATAAAAGATCAATTCGTATTGTTCTTGCGGGCGATAGGGGGTGTATTAAAAATATTCATTGTATATTTTTTGCGCTAAATGCTTCGAAAATTTTAGAGAAGCACAAAAAATTATGTTATTCCGAAATACTCCCACAATTATAAAACTTATTTGTTATTCCCGAAGTAATTAAAAATAATTAGCTTTCAACGAGGCTTTTAACAACAATTAAGTTTATGTGATATACTAATTTATGTTGATAAGAAATATAGCCACTATCAGCTTACGTCTGGTATTTCACTCAATTTTTGTTTAAATACTACAAACAATAATATGCAATTTCCCGTATTGGGGGAAAATAGATATTTCTTTGAAAATAAAATGAAAATATTTAAATCGTTAATACATAAAATCAACGTCATGCTGAAATCCCTATGATAATCTTCAGCGACTTCCTTCTAATATTTGGTAGTAGCCTATTCCTATTCCTCATAATATGTCCTTGTTTTGATATATGGTATCGGGTGACCCAATAAGAATGACTCTTATATCAGAAACCGTTCATAGTACAGCTGCGCAAAATAATTTGATAATTTATGATAAAAGTGGCCTCGAGAAATGCCTAGAATTGATTTTTTAGATTGAATGTTTACTGCTATAAGGAGTAATTGGATGAAAAAAAAAATTAAAGAGCCAAATTTCACAAAATTCATTAAATTAATAGGCATAACAAAGAGAATCAAAAAAATATAGGCGTATATTTGATTTTACAAGTTTTAGTCTATTTTAGTATATCCACTTGAATAAAAGAACGCCCATGTTGCTCCTCTAAAAGTTTTTTTTTGTCTCAAAGACTGTTTCATGTCTCAGAAATATTGTTGCAGATCATCAGCTTCCAAATTTGGTAGCTGATAAATAATATTATGAAGTTACTGAATATAACTTCTTTATAGAAAATCGAACTGAAACATATTAGATAATTTTTAGTTTGATTTACTATAAAAGCTTATTTCCTACTTTCTTGCAATTTCAGTCTTCGAACAAATTTAAATACAGTAAATTACCTACATACTCTTCAAGTAATTGAAAAAATTCAAATTAGCTGATTGCGGTCGAATGTCTTATCATATCTTCCAACTCCTTCGTAATTCATATATTGATTGATTGATTAGTTCGACACGAACAGTCAGAGGCATCAGTGCGATACTCTTCAAGTAAATATAAGAAACCAATTAAGAAATCGACAACACATTGTTAAAAGCAATCTTAAAATAACATCAAACTGTAATATTCCCCTTTTGGGGCAAACTGTCGTTAACTTTTAAACATGTTTAAAATTGTATAGTTACTAACTACACGTGTTTGTAGAACGGAAAGTGACGTTCTGCAAACACGTGTAGTTGGTATAGCTATACAATATTGAAAATGTTCAAAAGTTAACGACAGTTTGCCCCAAAAGGGGAATATTCTAATTTGATGTTATTTCAAGATTGCTTTTAACAATGTGTTGTCGATTTTTCAAGTGGTTTCTTGTATATACTTAACGAGTATCGCACTTATGATGGCGTAATAGCCGTAAGCGCTTTTCAATTTTAAGAATTGAATCATTTTACACGGAATATATTGTTTTCTTGACACTTTATGCTTTTTGTACTATTGGTTTTGCCGTTTATGTGCTCAACAGTCTTTTCACTAGGTCCTTCTTGGATAAATCCTCCCCTGGATACTTTAGTCCTAGGAGTCTATATCTTCAATGAGACAATGCTCCATGTGACAGGCTGTTTCCCTCTCTTCAATGCATAACCGACAGATAAGTTCCTCCCATATACCTTAAAAGGAAATATACTGTGCAAGGTCGACTGCGCATCTTTACTGCGCATCCATTGAAAGGAGATGGAAACTACGCCATTTTTACACACCAATGTCAAAAAATGACATGACAATTGTCGTGTCGACTGTCATACTGTCATTATTGTATTTTGAATCTGATTGATTATTGCTGATTATTTCGATTTCATTGTTCGAGTATCTTGTTGAGGTTTGTTATTTTTGCATTTTGAACGCTTCTTCAGGAACTGGAAGTGACTCTAGTACTGCTAGAAAGAGGAAGAGTGCAGTGATACTTGATCATAGTTATGTGTGAGTCTATTATTAATAGTTTGATTGTCAGGAATGATGTGGATATTAAGACATTCATAGTTGAATATTTGTCTTTTCCGGTCTAGTCCTAAGAAGATGGAAGTGAATGCTGAGGTTTTGAAAACAGAGTTACAAACTCAGAGAAAAAAATTGTCCAGTGCAAAAAAATCCATAAAATTACTCAAACTCAAAGTAAACTCTCTTAAAGATGTGGTAAATAATCTGAGAAGACAAAAACTTCATGTCCAGCCATGCTCTTGATCATCTTGATCATCCATAGGAGATATGCCTAAAGCATTAATGGCAAGAATGATAAAATGTGTAAGGACTAAGTCATTAACCAAAAAAAATACCCAGAGGAGTTGGGAAAATTCGATATAACTTTTTTATTCAGCAAAAGCATAGAAATATGTCAGAATATTCTTCAATTTATCATAACCTCACCAAAGTACTATCAGAAAATGGAGTAGTGGTATAGAAAGCTGATTTTTGTGGAAATTTTATTCCTGAATTTCAGGACAAGTTATGGATGGAACAATAATCCTTCTGCTCTGCAATTCATGAGGTCTTTCAACAAATTGATTCTTCACGCAAATATTGCTGATAATGAAGGAAATTGTAGGGTTTTGGATACATCAATTCTTTCAGTATCAAGAGTGTAGTGTCCGTGAAAAAATCGTTGATAAATATGGTTGACTTGAGCAGCTTGAGGAGGAATAATAGAAATATTCAACAGCATTTGACCACAATTGTTGATCATGATTATGATAGTGGACTAGGATGTTTCAGTCTCACTGCTTACAGTGAAAACGTTGTTACCTACATGGCAGGTTATTTTGTGAAGATGGTATTGAAAATGATCCATTGTGAAGATTGAACAGATCTACTAATTGAGGGTGAGCCCAACACCTTCAATTATACATTGATGATAATGGTATCTACCTCTGTATAGTTCAACTAATTTCATGATTTATTTTTGGACCATACCATTCACCTTTAAAAGGGTTATTGTCTATCTGCGAAGAAACAGAAATATTTATAAGAATATTGATAACCCCGAACAACAATCATCTTCCTCCATCGAGTAATATATTGTGACAAATGTTTCTGGAAAACATATGAATAATTTAGATAGAACCCTCTTTCCTGGACAACCTGAACGCAATTTCACTATTTTGAAACAGATCATCTGGTGCTACTGCAAGATAAGATTGAATAATCTTGCTCAAAAATATACAAGTGTATACTAGGGTGATCTCATTGGGAAAAAGTTCAACAAATTAGTTCTATTTTATCACCAGTAGAAGCAAATGTGGCACATGTTTGTTTGAAGGTGGTTAATTCCATACTCATTTTGTGTCAACTATATTTTGATAAAAAATTTTGTTCATCAAATGATTGGTTTTTCTATATTTATTTCAATTTTTCCGACTACCTTAACATCATTATTTCATTCCAAGAAGAAATTTAATTCTATTATCTTCAGTTTATCATCATCCTGGCTACTCTCATAATTCAATATCTGTATACTTGGTTGTCTAGCCCCTAAATGAATGACATTTGTGAATAAAAATAGCGGTCCCCTATATTCGACCGGTCGGACGTCTTCTTCGCACAGTATATTCTCTTTCTTTCTTCTCTTTAATGTATATGGTTCCTCCCCATATATGCCAATTGTATGTATGCACTTCCTGAGGGTACAGTGATCACAAATAGCTTTTGCTCGCAACTTCGTCGGCTTAAAAGTCGAAAATGGAACTAATGGAATTTGTAATCAGTTATGGACGTTATTATAGTGTTGAGTGGGTTCCGCGGGAGCTCAAAGTCGATCAAAAACAACAACGTGTTGAAGATTCTGAGCAGTGTTTGGAGCTGTTCAAGAGCAATAGATCCAAATTTTTGCGTTCATATGTGACGATGGATGGAACATGGCTCCATCACTACACTACAGAGTCCAGTCGGCAGTCTGTTGAATGGACTGCACGCGATGAGCCGGATCCAAGGCGTGGAAAAACTCAACAGTCGGCTGTCAAAGTTATGGCCCATGTATTTTGGGATGCGCTAAGATTTATTTTCATTGAACATCTCAAAAAAGGACAAACAATTAACAGCGACTATTATATAGCTTTGTTAGAGAGTTAAAGAGGATGAGATCGCGAGAAAACGGCCTCATTTGGGGGAAAAAGATGTTCCAGCAAGATAATGCGCCGTGTCTTAAGTCGATAAGAACTATGGCCAAACCTAATGAATTGGGATTTGAAATTGCTTCTGCATCCATCGTATTCTCCAGATTTGGTCCCCAGTGACAATTTCCTGTTTGCAGATCTGAAAAGGATGCTCCCTAGAAAAAAATTTAAGGCTGATGAAGAAGTTATTGCCAAAACAGGGGCCTTTTTGAAGCTAAAGAAATATCGTACAACAAAAATGGTATCGAGAAGATCCCTATAGTCGGTGTATCACTCTCGAAGGCAACTTTGTTGAATAACGAAATTGGATTTTGCCAAAAAAATGTGTTTCAACATGGTAGATCGGGGTCTTCTCAATTGACCATATGTAATTATATTATATTATATTACAGTAGGAGGGTCTGAATACCAGAAATTTTATAATTTACATACTATTTTCCAATTATTCCGCAAAAATTCCTGCTTAAATAGTTATTTTTTTCATATTTTGTATTAAATGGAAAACATTTATGGAATTTCTCAACATTCTTTATATGCTGTCCTAATTTCATGGTCCGACTATAGTCCTGTTCACTCGTTACATATTGGTCAATTGATAAATTTTGGCCCTTTCCGGTCAGTTGAATAAATTTTGGCCTTTCCCGGTCAGTTGAATGAATTTTTAGCTATTCATCCAGTCCATTAAAGTACTTTCTCACCGCCCACAGATCAGCGCACATGGATAAAAAGTGATTCACACGATATGTGAATTATTGGGAACTGCGTCAACGTTTTGAAAAATGGCATACACCAGTTATTTTTTTATTAAAGGGGGACACTTCCTTGAGGTATTTTTGAATTCGCTACTTTCACTCTCTGGCGGGGGTAAGCATTACCTCAGAATATTTAAATGGTATTAGGGGTCGATTAAGGTATCATTTGAAACCCTCCAAATTCTCTTCACAACAGTCTTCAAATTTAACAATTTGGCCTAATGCTTTTTAATAAATTACAATTTGAAGTTTAAATTATGTTCAACAGTTCATTTACTTCTGAGTAAAATTAAATGTTCACATTGATGACTACCCGCGTCGTTACAATAATAAAGATTTTGTCTGAAACGTTCTCGTCCATTCCGAATAATTTCCGCACTGATTTGCTGGCACTCCTCGACAATTCTTTCAAAAACGCTGGTTGTGTTTTGTAGATTTTGCTTTTGAGGTAAACCCACAAAAAAAATCGAGAGGCGTCATAACAGGTGTCCTGGAAAATGTAAGAATCAAAACATAATGCGGAGGAATACTGTCCTGTTTGAATATTGAATGATCGACACCAGCGGCTCCGAACCTGTCGTACAGGTACAAATTATTATTTGCGGTAGTATAAAAAAACAAACTTGAAACGCAAAAACACATCTAAAATTAGTACGACACTAAATAACGCAAACAAAAAAAAGAAAACTCGACAAAATAAAAAAAGAAATTTGAAGCTGTTAAATCAAGATTTGAAAATAACTTGGTTTAACATTTTCCAACACTGGAAAGCTTCGTTGTAGATAAAGAAATTAATATATATGTACTGTTAAATTTCAAGATTCATTGTGATAAATTAATCAAGTTGTTCAATGAGGACTTCACACAGAAAACTATTCTGAATTCCAATGGATACGCAATCCCCTTCTCGTTGAATCGCCAGACCGGGGCAGAATTGCAACCGAACAAAAAAAAACTCATTGATTATTCCTGTAATGGTGAACTAGAGCTCAAGTGTAAGGACTGCGACCTCGGTGAGTTTTGTGCAAGAAAGATTGTTGATCACACTTCTCTTGCAAATACGCTTTGAAATTTTGTATGCCCTGTTTCATGCATAATATGTAAAATGAATATTTCGTAATGTTCTTTATTAAGTAACACCGAACCCGCCATTAACAGATTGTGTGGAAAAACTCGAGCACAACCTCCTCACTGATAATTGTACCTATGTATGAATACTTGCTAAAAGTGCAATAAAAATGTTTTCACTATTTTTAAATTTTATTTCATATTTTGCTTAAAGTTTAAGCCTGTGAATTACAACTAATTGAACTACCTACTTAGACATATAACCCAGATGTAGGTATTTTAGTTAGGTAGTACTCAAAATTAAAAGAAACATTTTCTGGTACATTACTCAAAAGGGCTGAGAGCCGCTGATCTACACTATGTTGTTGGTAATTTCCAATCATATCGGTTGAGGTAGGGTCTACGTCTACAGTATTTTCTATTAATTGCAAATACATTTCGCCAGTCAAATCACGAGGTGAGAAAATTGGACCAACCAGCCAGTCACCTAAAATGTAAGCGCCAACATTTAATTTTTGCAGTTAATGATAATGCACCGCTTGGAAAGTTTTTGGGTTTGGGTCAAACGAGTTGCGGCAATTATGACGATTTACAGTACTGTTAATGAAAAAGCTAAATTTGTCTGAGAAACAAATATTAAAAAGAAAATATGGATCGTTCGCTGCTCGCTTACTCATTATTCCAGAAAATCACCTAATTCTTGTTGATTTGACTGTTCCCTTCTATTCAAATGAAATTTCGCTATCCATGGCTTAACAGAGATTTTTAGCAAACCATGGACGCATGTTGACTCCATTCCTAATTCTGCCATGCTGATATTATCATTTGCCTAATGTGCAGCCTGTAATTATCTGACCTTATAGGAATTTCTTCTTGCTGCTCACCGAGTGCTCTTTTTGCAGCTAGGTTAGCACATTCATCACCAACAATACCAATATGACTTGGTATCCATTCTCGACAATTCCAACTGAAATAAAATATTATGAATAGTTCCAATGAGCGGGTCAGGATTGAAGTTATTTTTCACAGCCTGAGGTGAGCTAAGTGAATCATACGATATAATTTTCATGGTTTCCACTAGCTATAAATTTTAAGTATTGAAGCTGCTCTTAGTAATGTCCAATAAGTTCTGCGATCTCTTGATTCCATCTTCGTACTTTTTGACTTTGGATGAACATTTTGTCATTGGAACTGAAATGGTTGTATGTTCAATTATCGGATTATTAAACTGTTTGAGGAGCATGTTTGAGGAGCAAGTTTATATCATTTATATTTTTATGAATGAGAGACTCGATAATATCGCGATAGAGAGACCAATTTGCTTTGTTGGTACCCATCTTTTAGGTATGTTTTCAAATTTTATTCTATCTGCAAACTCAAAAATGATAGATAATCAGTGTTAGGTTCATTTAAAACACTGGTTCCAATATACATATGTGAGCGAATTGTAAGGTCCTGTAACATTGTTTCATATTTGTTAGGAGAATAAGGAGCAAAAAGAACATTGATGACATCTGTCCATTCGTTTAGTATGTAATAAAGCATTTCAAGTGTATATTTAATTCACATTTTGTTATTAAATTCGTTTATATTAAATCCTTTTTGTACTGCTGCTTTTTTTCTTTTTCTCAATCTGCCAAACGTTATTATACTTCAAAGCCGGAGGAATCCGAAGTTGTTATAACGCTTTTCCCATTTCAAGTGATGTGATAAGGATAAGAACCTCATCATCATCTGAGCAAGGAAAATATTTCAGATTTGAGTTTGTTAAAGAACCAGATATTGAAAGCAGGTGAAGAGATTTTGTGTGTTAGAAATCCATCAATATCAAATTTGGATTTGAAAATTAATACCATATTCATGTTTTTCAGGTGAACAAAAAGAAAAGAAGCAACAACAGTACAACAAGGTTTGAAACAACGACTTCCATAACAGAATGTGAATTAAATGTACACTAGAAAAGCTCTATTGAATAAATGAATGAACACATTTCACCAATGTCCTTTTTGCTTATTATTATGGTAATAAATAAAATGTTCACTATTCAAAATTACAGGATTTTTAAGCTCGATTGAGATAAAAATGGAAAAAAGTTTTTTCTTCAAAATTGAGAAAATCATATTTAAAAAAAAACAAAAACCGCAGTTTCAAAAATATCAGGATCTTTTACGATTAGTACAAGGTAGTATAGAATAAAATTTGAGACAAAAATTTATTGTCAATAGTCAATCTTGACATTTTTCAAAAACTGAAAGTTTCACAAATTCGAGATTTTAAAATATTTTTATGCTTTTTTTTATAGTTCCTTTGAAATTGACACTAAGTAATTTTTTTAACTGCAATAGTTTTAAATTTGTTTTGAATTCTGCAAAATCTTTAAAAAAATTTTCCTTGGCAGAACCTTGTTATGAGATAAAAGAAAACTTCTTAAAGGAATTCGTCCTAATCTAAAGAGGTCGATTCCAACTATCGGTCGATTTGACCTGGAATGACTGATTAATCAAAAATGTATGAACTTTTGTGAGGAGATTTGAAAGGGTTTCAAAATGACACCTTACTCGACCAATAATGCCACTTAAATATTTTGAGGTGATGCTTACTCCCGATGGAGAATGAAAGTAGCGAAATGAAAAGTTCTGGAAAAAGTGTCCTCCTTTGATCAAAAACCGAGGGGTCTTCGCGTTTTTGAAAACGTTGACGCAGCTACTGATAATGGCTCTTTCTCGTTTTCGCCCGTCCATCCTGTATTTAATTTTCACTAGCCTTTAGCTATAATTTATGAACAAAATAACGCACATAAAACTGATGGGGGTGCTTCATAAATATCTTCTTTCAGGTCTAATAATCGTGTTTAAACATAACAATCCTAACGTCAGATCGATATTAACAGAGACTATTGTGGGAGATATGGTAATGGTCCCCCCACTGATCTTATTATATTGCTAATCAACATATTCCACCTATTTGGTTATAATGAAAGTTTTAGCTAATTCCATTTAAATCAATTTTTCATATTGTTGTATGTCAAATTCTCCATTATACCATGAAAACTCGAAACTATGATTTATATTATATTCCTCTGGCACGCCTCTGGTAACAGCGGGGAACAATGCTTTATCACTATTCAAGGTAACCAAATTTCTAATGAAAATATGTGAACTGTTTGACAACAATGAAAAAAAATGTGTGTCAAAAAAGCTGAATAAAAATTCACAATATTTATAATGAAGATATGATAGGATAAATATGGGGCTTATGTGCTTTTATGAGCGACCTTTGCAGATCTATTGTATGTACATTCGTGTTATTCCAGAGCTTCTTGTCTAGACCCGTTATTATTACTAGACTTCGAATGACAAACTTCTGGTCCTCCATATACTGGGTGGGTTGTGGTTTCTCCTCCCCTATCATTGGAAACCTATCATTGGAAACACAAAGTGCCCCTTTACAGGCTAGTGAGTCTGCCTCTTTATTGCCCTTGTCATCTGAGTGACCTGGTACCCAGGCTAAGGACAGTCTGTTATGACTGCCCTTCCCTTGCAGCGTCTCCAAGCAGTCCCAAACAAGTTTGGAATGTATCTGCATGGAACTGATTGCTTTCATAGGTGCTTGACTATCGGAATATATAGCAATGGTCTTTTCCTTAAACTCTTGCCTTAATAGCTCTCCTGCACAGTGTTGTATTGCTGTAACTTCTGCCTGTTTACCATGTTTACCTAAGCTCAGGGAGAATCATCTTGGGCCTGGCTTCATATATGCCCGTTCCTATTCCTCCTTCGGTTTTTGAGCCATTTGTGTAGCAGGCCCTTTCTGCATTGATTGGAGGTCCTTTTCCCATGCCTTTTGCCTGTTATATCTGTTTTGAGGTTTTTCCCGGACCTATACTGGGGAATCATCTTGTCCGTTGGAATTCCCATTATGTGATATATTTCTAACTCTTTGTATAGCTCGTAATACATCTTACCATATAGCCTACCAATTGGTGCTTGCCCTCTGTTCAATATATTAGTGATTGACCTGGCTTGTATTTAGACATGAAGTGGCGGCAGGTTAAGCTAGACTTGTAGTTCAGTGGCTGGGGTGGTCCTCATAGCTCCCTTGGCAGCCAGGCAAGCTTGCCTCAAGGTGCCACCCAACTTTTTGATCACACAAGCCTACCGAGTCTTTGGTCATCATACCAACAAGGTCTGATCACACTGGTATATAGCTATATGATCATTTTTGGCAGCTCTTACTGCACATTCTTTTACACAGATTGGGGGCTATCTTTTTGTTCATTCATAATAAAACACCCTTTATCTTTGTAAGAAGAAACATCCATTTAACCAATTGGGGTTGATGAAAAAACTAAACACTCATAGTTAATGCCATCCTCTACCAGTCGTTAGTTGTCCTGAGAAAAAAAATATTTGGTTCCGTTTTGGATGCGACCGCAAGGCACGTAGGCACACTATTTATGAAATTGAAGAAGCTCTAACCAATTAAAACAACGTCAAAAGAGGCACCAAGTCAAACCAAATACACTCAAACGATCAAAATAACTATTAAGTATTGTGCAAAAAGCGAGTATTTATCACTAGAACGACTGTCACGTGTACGTGCCCTATAACGAGAGTTAATCAAATTCAACCTAAATGGTGGTTATATTGCCGTAATTGATATAGAGGACGAAATAATTTATTTTCGCGTTTGAATAAATTCAAATTAGCTATTTATAACTTTTTCCTGATAGAATTGTAAATTGTTTGATGTGGTTTTGAAAACCTTTGCTCCTTATATATATTTTTTACTCGATTGTAAATGCCAATTGTAAGCATGTGATTCGTTGTTAGTAATCCTATCACTTCAATTATTTGACTTCTGATTGGATTTGTTTCAACACATGGCTCCGGTACTGCTGTTTTCATTGAACCTACCAAGATAAACACCCTCGTGCTGCAGCTTTTGATAGACCTAATGCTAGGTTCGGATCAGAATATGCTGTTTCAAACCGTTCCTTTTTTAGAGTATCTGTAATTTCATTGCCTTGTCCTAAACGACCCAATTAACGGTTTGCTATGGTTGAGAGTTTTTGTATACAATTCCAGACCAGTCTGAGGACATGCTTAGGATTACAGTGCCGCTTCACAATAGCTGAGGTAAGGATCTTCAAGCCTCTTTACATTCCACCATAAACTGCAGCTCCTAAATTTCAGCACCTTTAGTGTACCATACCAACGTTGCATGCTGACTGACCATTACAGTTAAGTTGGATGATGATCAGAACCTTGAATTTGACGTACTTTTTCATTCTTATCGCTTCCCTTGGAATGATTCACTAGTAACAAGCGGTTTGAGCAAGTCTCGATCGTCATTAACGTCATTTAATAGCTCCTGAGCGAAGCACATGCCACAGTTCTTTTGGTCAAGATTTAGAAATTCCAAAAGAAACAACTCAGCTGGCACACATTTGATGCTCAAAACATCTGGAAAATGAATAGAATGAACTAACCGATGCGTTGACATCCTTAGCAAATTTTCTAGTGGTGCGTAGGACAAAAATCGTTATCAACATCTTGACCCTCTGGAAAGAGGTTATATCACTAAGGGCCGGTTTTACAAGAGAGATTTATACTAGGTATAGTTATTCTGGGAATAAAGTTATACCAGAATTTATACCTAAAATAAAACTTTTACTCCAAGAATTGCTATACCGGTGTAAAAAAGCATCGTAAAACCAACTAGTTTTAAGCTAGATATAAATTCTGGTATAACTTTATTCCCAGAATAACTATACCTAGTATAAGTCTCTCTTGTAGAACCGGCCCTAATAAACATTATTTAACACCAAATTCAATAGGTTTAGGTGAGATGGTATAACGAGGCCCGTCTATCTTTCATGTATGTCCAGGAAAAACTGAAAATTCCAAATGTCAACACATATAACGTATGAGATTTGGAAAGTCACAATTTTTAATAGATGGGTAAATATTCTCATTCTCATTATAAACATATTTATTGTACAATTAATTAAAATTGTATAACTGGAGACACTTAGAAAAACATATCCTTGAAAGGGGTCAAATGTCAAAACGATTATCTAAGAATCTCTTTTTATTGATCTTTGCTGATTTAACAGGTTACTTTATTACATCAGAAAACTGAACAAAATACGATGGACTTTTACGTTGATAAGAAAACAGAGCCTCTGCTTTCCTGATACTTCTGGAAATTCCAGGAATATAAAATTAAGAAATATGTATAAAATGGAAGATATTCAATTATTCAAGTATTGTACAGTACAGGAAAGATTTAAAATAAAATAAAATAATTTGAGAGAAAAAAATTTGGAATTATTATGGAATTGAGTTTGCGCAAAAACTTGCTCTGAACGTCTTGAAATGTATACTGTGCAAAATAAGCAACTGTATAACCAAAGATTACAGAATTTTGTAATCTGTGGTATAACATCTCAAGATGAGAGGATTAGAATGCATCTTGACGATTATCAGTTGAAATTATAATATTAAATGAATTTATCGTCAACTAAGCATTTTATATTATCATATTGACTGGACTTTGTCGGTATTGTATCGTATTACAGTATTATGTCAAGTATACTAACCGCCAATGCTTCCATCAGATTCATTTGATATATGTGAATTTAATTTATACAGGTTCCATTCACCAATCCAACCTTCTATAAAAGCAATTCTGTCGATATTCTGCTAGGTGCAAATATTTTCTGGGACGTTTCGGTCAGGTGCGAATATGTTAATTTTTAGTGAAGCTTCTGAAGAACCAATCTATCATTCCAAGTAATATTTTAATTCCGATCTTTTAAACAAAGAATAAGATAGTCAATTAACCAAGTTTTAGCAAATTGAGGAATGTTACAAATTTTCCTATTTTCCGGACTCTCAATAATCTTGTGAAAACCATTTTGTTAGCTCACATATAAGACTTAAGGATGTTAGGTTCCAAGCTTCACTAACGCGTTTAGGCCATTGAAATCAACAAGCGATAGAACGTTTGATAGACACCGGACGCAAAAATATGCAATTTATGCGAAAATACATTGTATTAAATCACATTTCAGAGATTGTTGATGATAACGGAAGCTCCAAAGGTCAATTATGCTATTATTCACCCTTTACCCCATCAAGCGGTAGTAAATTCTTCATCAATTACAACTACGCGTCGTAATTTTAATATTGAATTAGTATTAAAATGGAAATCCTACTAGCCTTATATACCTGTGCTTGCCCAAGATTCGACTGACTTCAGCTGGGACCATAACTATCTGTTTATCCCGGCATTCTCTTGCTAAGTATGATAATCAGCTATTCTGATTAAAGCTGTGCCATTATTTTGAGTGGATTTCTGGCGTTGTTTGATATTGAATCACTAAACTGAAGCTACACATCAACTAGCAAACGTAACAGTACAACAGAAGTTTGTATTTTGAAAAAGTCAATCAGGAACAGTTCAAAAATCGTAGACACTCTACAGTGCTCTACCTACACTGTATATACCTACTCGTGTATTCCTGGATTCATGCAAATCTTTGATTCACTGATATGTATGTATAATAAGTATGATATATATGCATAACTGGATATTTGTAATATACAATCCACTAATCCAAACTAGCTTAAACTTGGAACACAGTTGTTTCAAACTCTATAACCAGCAGATATGTTGCGCTTTCAAGTTAGAAGCACATTCTAGCTTTCACAAATTGCAAAGTTTCTGGGAGATGTCCTCAAATTCGATCATTTATTTCAGTAATTCTCCGCAACTACATACTTGCTGAAGCGTAATTCCTTGATAAATCCAGTTCAAAGGAAGTTCCAAAGTTTACTTGCAAAAGATATATTATTTCATTTGTAGCCTGGGAAGGAAATTGTTGATAAATATATAGTTACCTGTTTCACCATATTCACAGATTGAAAAAAAATTTTCTAGTCCGCTCTGGGGTTCCTTGGTAAAGTTCACTTTGCATGGAGGTTAGACGATATTCAAATGAATCAAATAGTAGAAATACCCAAACGTTATAGCTAATATCCCAAACGATCGTTTTTCAATAACTATTTTCTCAACTTTCGACATGGAAATCTCTTAGATGTCCCAAGCAGCATTTGAACATTGCAAAAAGGTTATATAACATTGAGCTACAAGCAACCCTACGTAGGCACCCAATCTTGTAGGTAGTTCACAAACTAAATTTCCACCTGAATGGGTAGAATAGAAATTAGAGTCACTACAATGTCGTCAACTGACTTTGTATGTCTTATTTACTTAAACTTATCCAAAGTTGGCTGATGTTGAACTGGGCAACTTGGCTCCCTGTATAATGAAATTTGCACTTTGCCCATAACTAACATTTATTTTGGATGATATTTGAAAGTCTTCGAAATTCAACAAAATATTCAATCAGCGATCTGATGTTTTTTTCACTTGGGACAATATAGAAGGTATAGTTGAAATAATACCCTTCTTGGTGTGCGTCGTCGATTGTTAATGTCTTTCTAACACATTACGTAGGAAGAAATGGAAAAAAAAGGCAGGTCTGTGATTAATCCTAATCAAAATATCTCAATAATGAACCGTTTAAATGTATAACAAATCTTAACCCCAATCTTTGACTTACAAAAATTTGATTAGTTGATGTTTAGATTACGCGCAAGCTCAACCTATCAATCGAGAATTTAAAATACTATGAAGGCGTTACTTTCGTAGCGGCAATGTGTCTTACGTCTTTTTCTACTGTCACACTGACAGTTCTCGACAGGTCTGTACTTTGTTGTTTACGGTCAATTATTATTTATGATAAGTGAATATTAATCTTATTGATTTATTTATTCAAATAATACAAAAATATGCATGAATACACGAAAAAACATCAGTATTTTGAAAGTTTCCAAGTATTTTCAGTTAGAAAAAGAAGCTGGTGATTATTAATTGCATATCCTTTTCTAATTTGGCTGAACACGATCCTGATGATTTTATTTATCAAATTTAAGGTTAACTTTATGTCAAAATATTCAAATAAAATAAACGACATGCCGAAAACCCGGATATACGTCACAATCGATGACGCACACCAAGAAGGGTATTATTTCAACTATATATATTTTCATCACAAGCAAAACAAAAATCATAACGAAGTTGTTTCATGATAAACCATGGCCAATATAGTGGCAAAAATTGAAATGCGCCCCAAAAATTTTTGGGAAAATGCGAAAAAAACTATCAGTTTTAAATGACCGACTCTAGTTAGATAAGAGTTAATAAACGATTCAACAGAAAGTTTACCTAAAAACTCACTCACCTGCGAAAATGGTGGCTATTTGGAGAAGAACACCTATTTTCCACATCCAATTGTGACATTTTGGTCAGATGACTACTGAACGTTCGAATGACGGTATACGAATACAACGTCTGTTGAAAGTTGGCTGAACGGCCCATTGACTGAAGAGCCTTGTGTAACTTGCCTAATGCGCCGAAAAGGCGCTCTATATTACCTAACTGTAGGAAGAAATGTGCCTCATTGAATTAGGCCAGCCAGACTATACTTCTCACCTTTCAATTTGTATTGAGCTCTCTTTCTGTAAATGTCTACAGGTTTACAGAAATTCAATCAATCACTGAAAGCTTGAGACATTCATGTTCAAGAACGTAAAAGGCAAATATTACATGTCAAGCTTTTCCATTCACTCACGAGTTTAAAAAAAATATGAATTTGGTACAACAGTGAAATACCTTTTTCCACTACTAGCTATGAAGTTGACAATAATTATAGTGTCTTCTAGCTAACTGAGAAGTTACTAGTGAGTTTAGTGATAATAACTTTTCCTACTGTTAACCTAGGTCAATATCGGAGAAATTCAAAAGTTTTGAGAGCTTGTGCAACATAATTTTGTATACTCATGAGATATTGTCTATAACTTATTTGCTGCTTGAAATTATTTAACAAGATAAAATTATTTGAATAAAAATGCCATTAGCTCAAAATTCGCGCTCAACAAAAAATGACTGATGACATAAGGAGTGCGTTCATAGTCTTTGAGTTAGGTGAGGAGCAAAAACAGACAGTGGACGTGTCAGTCAGACGACGGGATAATCACCTGGGACGAAATGAGCTTAAGCGACTAGGGAGCTTCCTACATATTTGAAGATCGACACACAAAATTCGATTTTGACATTGAAATGTGTTGTTTATTTCACGTTGATTGCAGAAAAACATGAATCGAGGAATGTTCTTACCTTTACCATTATTACCAGTGGAATTTGAAAATTTTCTGTTGGCGGAAAGTGGAAGCTAACCTCAACCCACAGAATACCGATTACCGGTACCTAAACTTCCATAAACAAAAACATATGTACATACTATATATGAAGTGTGCATAATATCAATGTATATACTATATAGGAATTGTGCATATCAGGGTAATAGTTTCCCCGATCGCGAGCGGGGAACTATGAATGGTACTTTTGCCAACGCTGTGATGTAGTGTGAGTTATAAATTGAATATTAATGAATGCTCACTTTGTACCCAAACTCAACGCGTTGTGACTTAAATTTAGCTGGTAGTGGTGGAAACATTCATAAGTATCTCACTTTATTCCGATCGGGGCAAAGCCCCCGCGAAATAATTCTGATGCTCGGTCAATATTAATAGCCTCCACCACCTTGGCATATGATATACTATTATTTGTGATAATATTGAAATTTTTTAATATGAAGAGCTGCCAGAGGAGAAAAATATGTTGCAATTACATCCTTCTCAATTTTTTTCATTTCTACAAACTCGAAATATTAAATTTAATTTTATAATGTAGATAGGAATTAAAAATTACGTAGAAGTGCACTTACTGATTACATCACTCACTTTCTCATTAGATAATTGATAAACTTTGGCTTCATGTGGCAGGAATTAATTAATTCACTTTAATTGTATGATATTTTAAAAACAATTTGTAAAAATGAAAAAACAAATGAATAGGAGGATTTAATTACATAAATAACACCTATTTTTCCATTCCCAATAACTTCTCATAATTAAAGTGATCTGGATATTTTCCTGACCGGGCTCAACTTCATGAGGTCCATCCTCCGCTGCAAAGAGGATAAAAGGGGTATAGAATAACAATATTGGAACCACTTGGACCAGCAAATCCTGTATTTGTATCTTAGAGAGAGTCCACGTACAGTTTATCAAAAGAGTTCTCCTTGTTTCTATCAATACACCTGACGCCATAGTACGTTTAGAGGTGGGAAGAGTAAGACTTGAATATACAATCTTCAAATTATCTCTCAATTGGCTGCTAAAGATTCTGGCTATGGATGATACTAGATATCCTGTTCTTTGCTTTAGACAACAAATTCGTACATCCGGTAGTACTGATGCCAAGTTTAACTGGGCGGTACAAATGGAACAATTTTTCAATAAAATAAATCAGTTGGAAATGTGGAACAACTTGAGCTATTATACATTAATTAGGAATAGAAAAAAATTACTTGAGATGTATTATACACAATTGTATGAATCGGACTTATCCCTGGTTTCTAAGTATTCCTATTTATATCTGTATAGTTTTTTCACTGTTTCCAGGAATCCAAGTTTGTATTTACTCGTAAGATTGCCCATTCAATTCACCCGCACACTAGCTCAGCTGCGTACTGCAAATGCATTCAAAAGAATATAGATCCCGATATTGAATGCTCTGCATGTAATCGGAATGAAAAGGAAACATTACAGCAACTTCTTTTTGATTGTCCAATATACGTCGTCATGAAACAAAATATTTCTTGTTTGCAGAGTTTGGAAGTATTAATCAAAACTCTACAAAATATCACACTTGTTGAAGCCAGGCAAATTTGTGAATATGTGTGGAATATTATGAGATTAAGGTCATTTATTATCAATGAGTAATTACCTGTTAAGATGTCTTGTTATGTTATATATTATTATTTTTAAATTGTTTGTTAGTGTAGGTATAACGTATTATTCAATTTGTACTCATGCACCCTTGCTGTAAACTTATGTTTTTGAAGCAATAAATTGTTATTATTATTATTATTATCCAGTATTTTTTATATATCTCTGGTAATAGCGAAAACCTATATTTCACGAATAGAGATCACCCGAGTTTAACAGGTCGACCATATTGTCATGGGTCCCCTGATCAGTTGGATTTGACGTCATTCTGGAATGGTCCGTTAAGTGCTAAGGTTTGTCCGGTTTCTGTATTGACACTACTTAATGAACCACTTCGTTTATACAGACATATTATGTAGAAAGAAAATATTGAAAATATGCTTATATTTTGCATACATTTATTATCCTCCATCCTTTTCATCCTACAAATAAAGACTCACACTTTTCATAATATTAAATCTACCAATCGCTCCGAACATAATTATATTCAATAGACTAGGCATAATATTGGCATAATGTAGGCATATTTTTGTGGTATAGTTTAGTTCATAATATATCGTCTAGTTAATCAAATTGAAAGTAAAAACAGATTTAACAATAAAAAAAAAGCAGATAAACAATATAAACAACTAAATACAACTATATCTTGATCTAATGATATAATTATACTCAGTTAGACAACTACTGTCACATAATATACCAGAAAAGTACCTAGTTTACCTAACTAGTGCGGAAAGTGACACTTTTCAGCACGATATTGAAGCAATCGCGGGCGAAGAAGTCACTTCACGCACGTGTTAGGTACACTATTTTTTCTACTAGCATGCGGAAAAGAACCCAAAAGTTAAATTATAGAAACATTTATTATTAAATACATATCAAGAAATGAATTATTATTATTTGACATTCATTTCATGAGGCTTATACCAGGGACATTGAAAAATTATTGAAACATACGTTTCTTTTTTTTTAATTATAGCAGAATTCTAATGAATTTCTAAATTTTTCAGTCATTTGGTAAACTACAATCATACAAATATATATTTTCAATATTCAAATGTCAGTATACACCCCAAAAACAAGTGACTCTTTCCACACTGCAAAGAGTGCGGATAAGTGAACTTCTCGGCACGCTAGTAGGAAAAAATCCTAAAACACAGAATCAATATTTTTATCTATGGTGTTTGTCAGTAACACACTTTTATTGATTCTATGGTTTATATCATTTGTCAATAAAATTTTATGTTTAGAATAATTATAAGTTGAATACAAAATCAATCATCTTTTTTAATTAACCAAATGCACATACGCCAACACTATTCGAGTGTTTTTAGAGCTTCTTAGGGCTTAGTGAGAAACCCACAATTACAACAGCAGACGAAGACGTGAAAACTGTGAAAATGCCCTCAAGTTTCACAATAACAAGTACTGGTGTTTATCGACAAATTTCTCTCGACTCTGGTATCAAGTAGATAAATAAGTATTATGCTTTGCTAATACTAATAAATATCTGCAGGTAGCGGCACTTCCTTGGAATTGGATTCAAAAGTGATGACAAATAACAAATAGTATACTTACCAAATGAAAGTTTGTCCAAACTCGTTAAGTTTTCACTCTGTAGATGGTAATACCAAGAAAAACTTGCTATGGAAATATGTACCTTTTAACGAGACTACAATCGGGAAATAAAGTTTTTGTTAATTTAAAATATTAAAACAATAACTATCTGTTGTGAAATTTAAGTTTTCTATTAATTTGTGTTATGAAAAGAAATGAAAATGAAAATGAAATTTTAAAAATTTTCACCTGTGACAGAATGCTCAGCAGGATGTTATAAACTTGGTGAATAAATCTAACTATTGTACCTAATAATTATATTTCCACAATCTAATTGCATTAAATAGAGTTAATTATGAATTTGTATAGTTGGAGTTTTCTTGGCCGATTCTACTATACCGACTTCCATACTCCAATTAATTGGAGCATGGAAGTCGGTATAGTTATTCCTTCGATATTTTATACCTAGATATACCTATACCGAGAATAACTTGTTGTTGGTCCCATAGGACGGTCCTATAATCGATTTCTATGACAGGTACATTTATTTCGAGAATATCTCGCTAGTAGTTCTGATCAACCAATGTTTTGTCATTTAACGCTTTGAAAAGTGGAAAACTATGACATTTCTTTATCATAACTCAATTCATGAGTTTAGTTGATTAGGTATTTGATAGGATTTCGGTATCTGATCTCAATGACTTCATCAAATGATTCAAACATTTTAGGTAGATCGAAAGGATCCATCTCAAATTTGTTGTATGTAGATGATTAATATTTAACAAAAAACGCCACGAATTTTAGTCAAAACTAAAAAGTGAGGTTATGTAATAATATTAATATGTCAAAACCAACCAATAGAAATACAGAATAAGTTCATTCCTCGGTTACCTATACCGCGGTTATACCCCCAAAGATAACTTATACTCTGGTTTATACATATACCTCTATTGTAGAACGCAATAGTGACCCGTTATCTTACGTTTACCAGGTTATTACTCAAATTGTAGAACCGGCACTTACTGATCAATTTTATCCAATTATTCATTTAAAATTAAAGCTGTAGATAGGTACATTCTGTTACAATATGCGTACCATCTGCTTGGAAGGTCAATAACGAAATAGAAAATAAGTAGATTTCTGTTGCCGTGTTGTAAAGCTTCAGCTTCTGGAAAGTAGATGGCGCAGACTGTATAAAATGTATTTTTTGATAATGTTCATAATATTATGGGTTGCTAATTTCGGATTGTTTACAGATTTCTCAGGGAGATAATATTCTATTTATCAGGATATGATCACAAACTACTGAGATTAGTGATTTGTGGATATTATGGTTCAAGTAGGTACTGGCAGCTCCTTAGAAGTACAAGTATTTTATTTGGTGATGTAGAATGAACAACTGAAAATTACATTCGACAAAGCCTTAACAAATATCGATTACCTATAATCCTACAACTCGTTCTATTTTTTTTTCAAATTTTTAATAGGATAATGATAGGCGATTAAGATTCCAAGTTTCAATGATCATTTTTGCAATTAGCAGAATGCAATTTTAAGTTGTCAGTGCAGGATATAAATAATTGAAAAAGAAATGCGTTACATATATATAATATAGTTTGTTCAACCATCCTTTGCCGTTATGTCATAATCGGTGACGTATTCTGCTGTTTTACGTATGTCTTATATTTGTTGAATGTTATTTTACACTTAACCTCAAAATTATAATCAATGGCATATGTTAAGAATTGTTTTCAAAATATGACAACTGAATTGTCAAAAGTAACAGATAAAATTTATGTCGACCTTAGATAAGAAATACGTTAATCACGTCATAATTCCGTCTCATCCATTTCATGAATGAGAGAGCAAGCTGGACAATGTATGACGTAACGGCAAATGATGGCTTAACAAACTATACCTAGGTAGAGTTTGTTCAGCCATCCTTTGCCGTTACGTCATAATTGGTGACGTATTCTGCTGCTTTACGTATGTCTTATATTGAATTGAATGTTATTTACACTTGACCTCAAAATTATAATCAATGACATAATATGTTAAGAATTGTTTACCAAATATGATAACTGAACTGTCAAAAGTAATAGATAAAATGTATGTCGACCTTAGATAAGAAATACGTTAATGACGTCATAATTCTGTCTCATCCATTTCATGAATGAGAGAGAAAGCTGGAAAATGTATGACGTAACGGCAAAGGATGGTTGAACAAACCCCACCTTATTAATAGGAATTATTTCTGGTACACTGTAAGTAAATAATCTATAGTAAAAACCAAATAAAGTTGCGTTTACGTCATCATTGTGAACATTTACAGCATTGTCAGATTGTTCACGAAATATGGAAATTAAGAGAAAATAACTGAAGAAAACAAAAAACGTAAATGTAGAAAATTTCACAATATTATAAATGAAAAGTACAAAATTATCGATAGTTTGATAGTTTTCGTTTAATATAGTATGGAGTTTTTTCATTTACGTTTTTTGTTAATTAAATTTATGAATAGATTTCAAAAAAGTAAGGAATTCTAGAATAAAAGTAGTAAGGTTATTACTGAGTTACCAAATCTTTTAATAAATAAATATAATAAAAATACAAGCAATAAAATAAAATATGTTTAATAATGAACGTATTTTCGAAGAAACTAACATTGAACAAATCAACATATTGTGAAATAAAACTAGGCAGATTCAAATTCTTGTTCATTTTCTTCATCTGGTTCAACATCAGTGTCACTCTCTTCACTATTAAAATTTATAACTATCGGACTAATTTCTGGACGATCAAATATTCTTTTCCTCCCATACCATTTGATTATAAATATTTGTCACAAGAGAATTTTATAAAGCACGTAACTATAACCTCAAAAATCGATGACACTACACAAGTAGAAAAGTCACAAACAACGCGGCAACATGACATTATTTCTGGCAGTGACTATTTTACCGTCAATAATTGGAGGCTTCTTTAAGAAAGTTTCAACACAAATTTTTACATCGAGGGACGTCTAAACCCAATAAAGCTATATTGTTTATACATTATTTTGGTACAAAAGTTTTTTTATTGATTGGGTTATCTCTAGAACCGATTAATTGACAAATTTAAGTATATGCACTTTTCGATGGAAATGTAGCCACACATGCGATAGAAATACGACCTTGGTGACGTAAGCGCAACTTTAGTTGGTTTTTACTATATGTTATAAGGGTGGTCATACAAGAAGATTAATAATTATATACACTTGAAACGACATACAGGATGTTTACCAGAATTTATGAAGATGGTGGATTAAAAAAATATATTTCAACAGCTATTTGTGGTTGTAGCTCGGTTGTGAACATAATGTTAATGGTTAACTGAGTGAAGGGACTTTTCCATATTAGAATGTAGGTAGAACTTTAAAACTGATTTGACAAATTGAAAACATCTGTAGGAAATGTCCGAATTGCGAAGAAAACAAAAAAATCGACTAATAATATTGACAGAAAGTTAATGACGATAGTGCCTTATCTCGGAAAAAAAGTGAACAATTGTTTCTTGCTGAGACTAGTTTTCTTATACGGAGAAAATTTGAAAAGCGCTATAACTTCTTTACCGGTAAACAATACAATTGATACTGTTAGAAATGTGTTGATCTTCATTCGAAAGAATTTATATTTTTATAAAATTTCGCATCTTATGACTATTAGTCCAAGAGCCCCAGCCAAAAAAGTAGGTTCAGAAAAAATGTACGGGAACAGGTATGTCCTTTTTTGAATATGTTCGGGGGCTTCCCCTGAATGTAAATCCAAGTTGGCGTCATAGAGGGGGCTTCACTTCAGCCGCCATCTTGAAAAACACGTTTTAATACATATCTCGCGAACCGCGCATCGTACGACAAACATTTCGAGATCATTATTGTAGATAATAATAGTTGCCATCTTTTTTACTGGAGACTTTTTTTTGTATAACGCATAGATTTTTAATTATAGCGCTCCAAACTTTTTTCAATATAGTTTTTGCTGAATATTTAGTTAATATTCAATGATAAATTGAAAATGGTGGTAACTGAATAGTAGAGCCTGAAATTCTCTATAAATTTTCTAGGAAATTTTTTCAGGTAGCATCTATAGTTTAGGAGCTATTACGCTGTAAATGAGATTATAATGCTGATAGTGTATACTTTGGCAAGTTTATATGAAACCGTGAAAGGAGTGCAGTCGAAAACATTCGACAGTGCCACATTTAACTATGAAAAAACTGAAGTGCTTACTATGTAGTGATAATAATTAGAAAATGGTCTTTTTATTATCAACAATAATAAAAATATGATTAAAAGTTAATTTTATAATGTATGTACTTGTTTCCTTGGATTTATTCTATTAACATTATTTTTTCAATTTATGAATATTTAAAGATGAACACTTTTCCAAATATGTTATGGGCTTTTTGAAGCTCTGGCAGCGTTGTATGAAAACCATAATGACCACACCCTCCGCAGTGGCGGATTTGCAGTCCTAGCCGCTCTAGGCCCCAGGCCATGTGCCGCCCTTTTCTCAGCACCGATCATTAGAGACTAGATACATAATTCATGAATTTACTTTATTGCCACTTTTATTTGATTCAGAAAATTGTTAACTAAAAGCTAGCTTATAAAGCTAGTTTATAATATTTTCCGAGGCCAGGGATGATTGGAAATTTGAATAAAACATTTAAAATGGTTTTAGGTTTCCTTTTTAATAAAATAAAGGTTTTACAATGTGTTACAAAACTCGTCGTCTGCACTTAAGCGCAGCAAAATTATTAATTAAATCTTCGCAATCCAATTTCCTTAAAAAATCAGCTTCTATGTTAAGCAAAGCAAGATCGTTTAGCCTCTGCTCCGTCATTGTAGTGCGTAAATAGTTTTTAACTGTGCGCAAACAAGAAAACGATCTTTCTCCTGTACAGTTACTGGCGGGTGTACACACACACATACGAAGACCAATATCCACGTTTGGATAAATGGTTTGAAGACCTTCGGTTCGTAACCATTTCAACAAACTGACTGCACTCTTTTGCTCCTCATTTTTTATGCTGCAGTGGGAACGAAAATGAAGACATTCTTCTGTAAAATTGTCTTCTAAGTCAGTAGAATAAATCATTTGCAATGCTTTGGCCTTATCTTCGACTTCTGAGATGCTTAGATTCTTCAGGTTGGTAATAAAGTGGAATTTATTGTAGAGTAATTTATAAGCATCCCGGCGTCTTTTCAGTTCTTCTGACAATGTATCAATTACTACCAAAAAAGTATGTATTCTAAAATTTTCACGGCCACTTTGTTGCATCTCTTCACCTGTATTAGTCTCGCCAGGAAGCAGCTTACGCTTTCGATTGCGTCGAAAATCTTTTTCATATTCCTGTACGAAGGACAGTTTATTCGCTTTTTTTTCGAATTCATCGAAATTCTCTCTTGTTTCGCCAACAAAATGTATTAAAGCCTCGTACAGTTCTATAACAATAGTAATGTCAATTTCCACACTCTGAAGTTTTTTACTTGTGGCGTTAATGCGATCTAGTAAACATCCCCAAAAAACAGCCATGAGAGCCGTTTCAAAACGTTCCAGTTTCAAACGAATACCTCTTGCTTCGCATATAACGGTTCTCTTCTGTTGTGTGTCATTTTCGATGGTGACTATCGCTTTATGGATTTCATTCCAGGATTCGCGTAAACTTTTGCATGCGTCTGCACGAGCTGACCAACGAGTCGTTGATAGACTTTTGACGGTGAAATGGGTTTGAAGGAGTTCCCAACGCTGAGTTGACGCTGCAAAGAAATTGTATAACTCTTGGAGTAGAAAAAAGAACGAACAAGCCTCTTGGCTGCTTTCAGCAGCACATTCACCTACTAAATTAAGCGAGTGTGCTGAACAGGGAACATAGTCGGCAAGGGGTGAAATTTCCTTTATTTTAGCTTGCAGGCCGTTGTATATGCCTGACATGTTAGCTGCATTGTCATATGATTGCCCGCGGCAGTTTGAAATGTCAATTCCCAATTCAGTTAAAGTTGAGGTAACAGCATCTGCCATTTGTTGTGATTTGTGGCCTGTGTTTGGAATAAACTTGAGGAACCGTTCTACAGGTGACCCATTAGGCAGGACATATCTGATAACATAAGTGAGCTGGTCTACGTGAGATATATCCGGTGTCGAGTCAATAATCAGAGAAAAATATTTTGCGGTTAATATTTCCATAACAATTGTTTCCAAAACTTTGTTTCCCATAAGTCGAATGAATTCTTCGCATGTTGTTGAAGAAAGATAACTCGTAAATCCTGAGCCTGGATTTCCATAACGTGTAATGTGTTTGGCTAAGAACGGATCGAACTCAGCGATAAGCTCTAAGGACATCAAATAATTTCCATTGTGGATTGATCCAAATTTTTCTTCGTGTCCTCTGAAAGGCAAACCACGTGACGCAAGCGCTTTTACGCATGCAACTACTCTTTTCAGAATGTTTCTCCAGTAATTTATTTCTTCATCTAATTGCATTGTTAATGCGCGGTCAATGCGACCTAGCACGTTGCTTCGTTCTTTCATATGCAGAACAGATAATTTGTGAGTAGGCGAATTCTCATGAGTTGACACTCGATGATATGAATTTTTCCAGTCATTGAAACCTTCTTTTTTGTCGAACTGACTCTCCCCGCTATTAAAAAGCAGACAAGGACCACAAAAAACACATCCAGTACTTTTGGAATAAATTAGCCACTTTCGCGGAACTTTTTCACCGTTCAGAAGCTGACGTTCGAATAAATGTCTCGACAACTGTCGCGCTTTATCTTTGTAAATGCGCTCACTTTTAGGAAAATCATTTTGGATGTTTTGATTGGCTCCGTTCTTACAAATGTGATCACGCGTGAACTCGTCGATTGTCCATTTAGCTGGATCGTCGCTGATTTCGTAGAGCTCCTGGTCCGTAGGATTGGGCTGCACTCCTACTCCTGCCACTCCTGGTACTAGAGGGACATCTTCGGCTTGTTCTTTCGATATGCTTGCCACATCGATCAAAGTATTTTCACTTGAAGACACTGCAGAATCATCAGTTGACGGAGCGCCACTACTACTTGGAACATCAAGTTTTCCAAAGAAATCGTCTAATTTCCGTGTTTTTTTAATCGTATCTTTTTGTTTATCATCTTTTTCTTTAGCTCTCTTGCGATACTCTGCCCCACTTAACCTTACCCTTTTCTTTCCGTCCATATTCAACTTAAGCAGTATCGCACTCAATCGCTCACTAAACTGAACTGTCCCACTGTCCAAACCCGTAGCTTATATATACCGGTGCAACGTTATACTAGAATAGTCGGGCAGTTTCCAGAACGCGCGCGTGTATGCATGCCGCGCGCTGTCTTGCTCACTCTCACGTCGCGCGTATTTCCGTCGCGCTTGCACCGTTTCTAGATCCTTCCTGCGGGGCGGCGCGCGCACGCATTCGAGCGTCGTGTAGAGCTTTCTAGAATGTTCGCGCGACACCGCTGAGTTGTTTTTGTAATGACAATAGGATAGGTATTCTTCCTAGATCACTAATATTAAACTAAACGTACGAACTATTTTTTAAGTACGATGTACGAAAGTATTTATACTTTAATACTCAAAAATAGTGATTTAGGAAGATTATAATCATACGTACGGTACGCGAGCCTCTAAAATATTTTGAGATACTTTGCATTTGAGTTATTTCTTGTTATCATCACTGAGTTTTTTTGGCACGATTGCCGCCCTTCGTATCTGGCCGCCCTAGGCCCGGGCCTACTGGGCCTTATGGCAAATCCGCCACTGACCCTCCGAATTACATGATTGGTGATTTGTATCGACCATCTGACTTCTTATTGGCAAGCGCGTGCGTGAGATCTTCCCTCTCACTTCGTCAGTTGACTGATATTGATTTATCCAGTGGCGTTGGTATTGTCAGTTACCTTTGTATTTTCAGTTTTACTTGGTAAAACAGGTACTGTACGCCATTTGTACGTTTGACAGATAGGCACCATGTTTTTCCTCGCCTCTTACCGATCCCGTATAGCTTCAGATAAACTTGCCAAACTATATATTCATCATGCGCTAGGGTCGTTCCCTCGCCTGTTTGTGACTCAGCGTTAAACGTGCCGGTCACAGGACTGCAAGCATGCGCAGTAACTACATGTTGCCAGATATGAAGGAAATTGTATATATTTTTCGAATTGTGTGCTATAATTCTGTTCTTTTCAATATATTATGTTGCGTCTAGTTTTCTCTCGTTACTTATTTGATTTATAAGTACATGTAAATATTTTTTTTTTTAGGGGCAAAAACCCAGGTCCAAAACGGGCTTCGAACCTAGGAGCTCTTGGTTTTTAGCTCAATATGCCACACACTGGGCTAATCTCTTCACATTCAGTCACATCGAATAGAAGGTTAAAGGCTGCATAGACGCATGCGCACCTCAAAATGCGGGGCCAAAACAACATGTAGTTACTGCGCATGCTTGCAGCTCTGTGACCGGTACGTTCAACGTCAAATCTGTTTGTGTATTGAAATTGTCGTAGACGCGTCAGTTTTGTACTACAAATTGAATACCCACCTTCAAATTCTTCTATTAAAAAAGAAATCTTTCTCAATATTACAATATTATAATATACAATATGAAATAATACTGTACAATATAAAATAGCATAATACAAGCATAACGTTAATTGATACTGAAAAAAATATTAAGAATAACAATAACAATTCTTACGATGTAGCGTGATACACTATTGTTTTTTACTTCATTGACAATCTTTTATATGATGATACCGTTTTAAGTAACAATAAAGATCGATGAATTATTAGTTGTTCTCCACATTATTTATAATTTTAATCGATTCGGTACACAGCTGATTTTTTTGAACACTTCATGCCATTTTATGCGTTATGAAATGATTTTCGTATACAACGAGCAATATTGCCACTGATAATGTACGAGGAGCATGTTTTACCAAGCTGCAGCTCCTAAACTATAAATGCTACAGGAAAAAGTTTTGGATGGAATTTATAGGAAATTCTATGCTCCACTATTGAGTTACCACCATTTTCACAATTTATCATTGACCATCAACCGAATATTTAGCAAAAAACATATTGAAAAAAGTTTTGAGCGCTATTTTTAAAAACCTATGCGTTATACAAAAAAAAGTTTCGAATAAAAAATATGGCAAATATTATTATCTACTATAATGATCTCTACAATTTTTGTCGTACGATGCGTGGTTCGCGAGATATTTCTTAAAACATGTTTTTCAAGATGGCGGCTGAAGTGAAGCCTCCCCCATGACACCAACTTGGATTTACATTCAGGGGACACCCCTGAACATATTCAAGGAAGAAAATACCCGTTCGCGTACATTTCTTACAAAAAATACCCGGCTCTTGGCCTATATCTAGGATTGAACGTTTGGAAATCTTTAAACTTACAACGAAAAAATCTCAAAACATCTTCTGGGGAAGATAGGAAAACAAAAGACAATATCCAATTGATTATAAAACAATCATATGAAAGAGTGTTTAATGTCGAACTACAAATGATTGGAAGAATGTCCAAAACGGTCTCCAGAATTTTGTAGAAAATAGAATAACTTACTCTATTGGGGAAAATCACGTGTCACTAGATGGCGATGTATTTCTCAATATGGCTGCTATAAAGATGAACAACAAAACAGTCTGTAAGGGTGTTTGATGCAGTTCAGTTATTTAATGTGTTTTTCGAGGCGTTTTTAGTGGTTTTGGCAGGATTTTCCTCATATTTGTAATTTCCGTTATTTCCTAAACGTGTTTGTGTGGTAGTGTTTAAGAAAATAGGTATAGAAATGTCGAAAATTGAAGTAACCCTTTTCAACCTCATGGAATATATTGGAGTCAGAAGCAGACCAATAAAAGAAGGTGAAGCGGTTTTTAAAGCGGACATAATTATGTGGCCTAGAAGGCACAAATTCACAAAAAACATTAAAAGTTTTTGTCTGCAGACGTCTGGTCCAGCTTCCCAACCTCATGAGATAACAATTAATCTGAATGATGATGTTAAAGATTGGAAATGCATTTGTTCATGTCTGGAATGTCCGGCTTCTACAAACATATTATTGCAACTTTAATTTAGATTAACAGGTCAGTACAATTTTACGTAACAGGTCAGTACAACTTTACGTAATGGCAAATAGTCTTTTTATACCATTTGTATTTTTTTAGAATTGAGAATTTGGAAGTATAAAGCTGCACAGATTTGGCTCAGAAGTGGGGAAAAGAGAAAAAAGGTGTGGAGGAAACTTATAAGGCCCAACCTTTTAAAAGATTTTGCCACCCATAGTTAAAAGGAGCAAAAAGTGTATTTGATACTTCACTGGCAGTAAATGCAGACAATTTTGTTCTTCATACAACAGGTATCTTTAATTAAAACATTATTTCTCTCGCTTTCATCATACTCAAAAATCAATCAGTTTTGTGGCGGTCTCAGTCATTACTCTATTTTAATATTTTACTTTAATTATTTACCTAATCAGTCAAAGAATTTTCACCCAATTCCTTTATATTTTATGACTAAATTTTGATACATTTTTCAGTGTAGCCGAGTCTGAGGAAGCATCTGCACATGATGGGCAAAGTTAGTTAACCTATGTGCAGAAAATGTTAAGCACAACACAAACAAATGAATGAAATTAATGAATTGGTAAATATGTAAATACATTTTTTAAATTAATATCTAACTATTATTATTTTAGGAAAAGATGACCTTCCTGAAGTCTTCTTGGAATCGTGTGAGTATATTGAGAAAACTCAAGAGAAAACTAGTTCCAGATTTACACTAAAATAGAGGCATAGTTACTATGGACAAATTCAATTGGGAATGGCTCTTCTAGGTTTAAATTCCACAAGATTCATTTCATATTCTTGCGTTTCAAAATAAGATTTAGAAATTATTGTACAATTTAATAAGAATTTTACAGCAGAAATAATTTAAAAAATCTCCGATAATTTTATTCATCATGCTGCATGTTTATTGTTTAAATAAATAGATAAAATAATTTATATTTTCATTAATTTCATACTACCAGTTAACTATACTTACTAATTAAAAAGTAAAAGTCGCCTCAGATTTCAAAGAAATTTATTGAATTGGCATTAAAATATTGCACTGATCACCAAATGTAGTTGAACTTTTCCAATTACCTATAACTAATATTTTTATTATTGATTCAATTTAAATTAATAGATGATTTCAAACAAATGTGCAATATAACATTGGATTACGCATGAATATAAGATTTCACTTCATTTTGTGTGCAGGTCAGTTTTTATAATA
The DNA here is from genome assembly GCA_910591675.1 of Galerucella calmariensis. Lineage (NCBI taxonomy): Eukaryota > Metazoa > Arthropoda > Insecta > Coleoptera > Chrysomelidae > Galerucella > Galerucella calmariensis. The sequence continues at coordinate 141,534 of CAJUYG010000092.1, read as the reverse complement.
ATACTAGTAAAACAAAAAAGACATATACATACTTACATACAACTGTAAATTTATATACAAAAAGTATTACATAAAGTGAATGAGTGATTATGCAAATAGGTTGCTAAAATCTAAAATGTACCACTTATGTAGCTGTGGTAGATTTTTTTCCAACTTTTACTTTACTTTATTTTACCCATAGTAAAATCACTCTCAGTAAAATGGTATCTGCAAACTAACATATGTTTTGTTACAGGTTTTTCAGTACAGTTTTTCAAACTTTATTTAGCTTAGGATCTAAGGGAAAGGCATGCAATGATATATCTTTTGTTCAATATGATGAACACTGTGGTACAGAACATATTTTCCTAGATTTTGTTTCTATGGACTTATGTATAGGTTGCATCTTCAGTTAAACTTTTTATGAAACCTAAAAAACATAGATAACTCATCAGCTCCTAGTAAATAAAAATAGCTGAACTAACCTCAACTACGTAAGGTAGGTAATTTCCTTGTGTAATTTTTATCGACTTCACGACTTCTTACGCAGCCTGTGCTAATCCGGGAGAAAAAGACTTGAATCTCTACACGAAACTACCAAAAAGGTGCAAAAGAGCTTTACTGGCCACTGTCTAGAATTCAATAGGATTTTACCAACTAGTACATTTGTAAAACTACAACTTTTACCACGTTTTTATTGTTTTCGAAGTGCACCTTATGGATGTGTGATTGTTTTTATCTTAGAAAAGCACTTTAAATAGGTATTTTATTACAAACATGTTGAATAACACTTTCTATTGTTTATAAAACAACAAAATTAATACCACTTTCTATAACGATGTTCAACTTCTGGCTTTGTTGTTCACCTCTATAGAAGTTTGAAAGAAAATTAAAAGATGTCGCCCACTTCGTAGTTTTCAGCAACTAGCGTTGATTGATGAGTTCAATCAACGCTATTAGCGTTGATTGAGGAGTGAGCAAGAGTTGCAAGAGTTTTTAGAATTAGACGACAATCAGTCAAATAAAACTGACCTTCCAGTTATGGAAGCTATAATAACTATGCAACTAATTCTTCGGAAAATATATTATCGCAAACTGATATCAGCGGCTTTATTTCTACTGATTTGGACATTCTTAATGAGACTAACAAAATTATTAATTTAGAAACTTGTTCTAATGTTTATGTTGCCGGATATTTCGCCAAAATGTTGGTAGAAAAAACAAAATGTGAAAACGATTTTATAATTTTTTAATAAAAGATCAAATTGATATAAATGACAAGAAAGAAATTTTGTTAATTAATAAAAGCTTTGCTACAAAAAATAACGTATCTTCTCTTAAGAACCCGACAAACAGTTATGTGAGTCTATGCCAAAAAATGATAAAATCTTTTAATGAAATTTACCAGATATTAAAAGTTAGTGATAATCTATCCAAATCAATTTATAATAAACTATTAGAAATAATTCACTTACATAAGACAAACTTATGTCCTCTGCATATCGAAAAATATTTAAAATTATTAATTAAGACTATGATTTATAACAACTTGAAATGGGAAAGTCAAAATCTGAAATCAAATTTAATGAAAACTGGTAAATCTCACCGAAAGATATGTATTTTATCTAAAAAAACAAACACAAGTCAGCAGCATCTGTAGATACTTTGTAGATATTTTGGTTTTGGATACTTTTCTTTGGTAACGTTGCAACAGTATTTAGATATAAGATATTTTATTTGTACTACATGTATTTCTAGTTGATACTTTTTTTTTATTTCAAATTGTAAATATGTAGGTATTTATAAATCTTTACTTAATTTTTTTTCTTGGGCATGGTTGATATTTGAAACGTAGACATATACATGTGTATACATTGTATCCCTATTTTTGTATGATTTCATTTTGATCATATTTATTGTACCTACCGAAGTAAATTTCCTTTATTCCAGTATTTTCGACTTAATAGATAAGTATTATGTTAAGTTATTCAAGATAGGCATACTAATAATACCTAATAATAATAATAATTAAATAAAGATATACTAATATATGAACAGATTTTTGTTTTATTCACTTTTTAAGGTGGTAGGTACCTACTTTACTCCTTCTACCATTTGCATTAGATGAAACAGTTGATTGAACGGTAAAATGTTATTTTTCAGCGGATATACATGAATTCATTTCATAATACTGGAAATTATGATTTGGTGTTTAGTGCGACTTTTACATACGGTTTTCATACATAAATCGACGACAAATAGTTCCTTCAAACATTATCCTAAC
>CAJUYG010000092.1:110383-134271 GCA_910591675.1 Galerucella calmariensis | reverse complement strand
GTTAGGTTCAAAGTATGATTAATAGTAGTAGTTTATTCAATTAAAATGTTTTTTTTTTTATTGGTCAATTGAGATGACTTGCTCAAATTTATTCTTTATTTTATTTTAAAATTTTTTAAACATGAGATCTCTCTCACAGGGGATTAGTTTCAAAAACGGAAATTTACTCACCTAAACAAACTGGTTGCATAACTTTCTAATTTCCTCAATTGATTCAACTTTTGATTATTTTTTAAGAAATCTAAACAAATTTTTTTTTAAACGGAACAAACAAAAGGATCATTTATTTTTAAATCTTAGAAGGTTTCATAAATGTTAAAAAAAACTTTCAAATATCAAAAAAAACCTTTCCAAATAAAAATATAGTTCTGTGAATGTGTATCGTTCTTGAAATTCCTAATATTCTACTACCGTCAAATGTCTGAATCTGAATGAATTCTCACAAAACCAAACTATTTTTAATTTTAAAACTACAAAAAAATATCTACATTTGTATTTGGAAAATTTATGGAAACGTTTCCTTCAAAAGGTAAGTAACTATCAAATATGTTAAGGTTATGTGAAAATACTATTGTTAAATTATACTAATTTTATTACAGAAACTTATACTTAAATTGTCGAAAGAAATCACGAATAACACAAAAAAAATTAAAGTTCGTTGAAATTTGATTTGAATAGTCTAAGTGCACAATTGAATGTCTCGGAGAAAATTTATGGAATGTTTGGACTTACAGTTCCATCATCTTCTTGGAATAAACAGAATCTTTTTATTGTGTGGAGGTCTATCTTCCACCTCTTCAAATTTGGTAAAATTTATTATTTTTTATTTTATTTTTGGAACGCAGAGGATTTTTTTCAATATCTTTTCTCTCTGACAGCTCTTGTCACCGCAATCCATCAAAAAATAAATCTCCATGGTATCCACCATTTCTCCTTTCCTGAACACTCTTAGATTTATTTTTAATTTTTAATGAAAAACGAAAATTCCTTTTCTGTAAATGTACCTATTCTTCACTTACGCTTGAATTTAATTTTCAAATTAACACTTCTTAAAATTAGTTTATAAATCATATAGCTATTTACAAATTGTACATAATATGTTCTCTTCCTTCATTATTCTTAAATTTTCAATAAATGATCCCATCTTACTATTTTCTAAGTTATACTAACTGAATTTCATGAAAACTTTATATAATATTAAATATTAAAACCAAATTATTTTAACAAAATTTTTTATTAGATATTTATCATTTGATAATATTTTTATATTTAAATGATTGAGAGTTTCTGATTCCTCACATTGAACATATCATCTCAATATATATGTACATATATATATATATATAAGTACAATTGCGAAGAAAGCCGGAAATTTGATTTTTCAAGATGGAAGTTATTTAAGCGAATCTAACTTAACACTTCTTTTTCGGAAAACTCGAATTATTTGATGTATACATGGCTTTAATGCTGGGTTTCTGGAGATATTTGTATTAAGTTCAAGAATTTGATTGAAGTGATAAGGGACTGAACTAATTTCAACAGCGTTATGGTAAAATATTAGCAACACGAAATAGTTGGGATATTTTATGAGGAATACTGGACTATGCAAACATATTGACGCAAGGAGATAATAAAATGGTCGATTGGGTAATGAATTATACGGAAGTTCAACGACCAGAATAATATTTACTGTATTACATTATATTCACAAATATATGGTTGAAATAAATACTCTTCTTGGTGTGCGTCATCGATTGTTAATGTCCTTCTAACACATTACGTAGGAAGAAATGGAAAAAAAGGCAGGTGTGTGATTAATCTTAATCAAAATATCACCATAATGAACCGTTTAAATGTATTACGTTAACCCCAATCTTCGACTTACAAAAATTTGATTGGTTGATGTTTAGATTACGCGCAAGCTCAACCTATCAATCGAGAATTCGAAATACTATGAAGGCGTTACTTTCGTAGCGGCAATGTGTCTTACGTCTCTTTCTACTGTCCCACTGACAGTTCTGGACATGTCTGTACTTTGTTGTTATTATTTATGAAAAGTGAATATTCATCAATTTCATAATTTTTTGCGCGATCGATCTTTTTTGTTTGTTTACAGCATCGGTTGTCAGGTCGGTAGGTTGTGTTTACTGGTTTCCAAGTCTAACACGTCGGTAAGTGATTTACTTACCGTTCAGACGTCGGTAAGTAAACTACGTCTTAGCCCTACATACATTCAAGTGGTCCTAAATAATATATTACTTCATTCATTACACAAAAAAAAAATAGAAGATTGATATTTTTTAATGAACAGAATCGAAAAGAACAATATATTAAGTAATAAATAGCATGAAAACATTTCGTTCATTTCGAAGAAATTTAAATTATTTTATTCGAAATTCGAATATTTCAATATGATCGCGCAAAAAATGGTATAAGCATTTCGAACGTTAAGGGTAATACCGGTCTCCAGCAAAATTGGAGGCTGAACGTAGCGCCTTACCGTTCTTGATACTTAATAAACTATTTTTGAATTTGACCGAATACGATCTAGATGATTTTATTTATCAAATTTAAGGTTAGCCATATTTGTCAAAATAACAAATGAAAGAAACGACATGCCGAAAACCCGCATATACGTCATAATCGATGACGCACACCAAGAAGGGTATTATTTCAACCATACCTAATATTGTTTATTGAATTCTTAGGGTAAACTATTGAATATAAGTTTATTCTACTTCCTGCTCTGAAAACTATGAACATTTAAAGTAATTATGGGTAGGTGTTCAGAATTTCAATTATCCAAACAATTTCTAGTACCTACAGTTATTAATAATAACGTTAACAAAATTTCACATGTATACATATTTTAAAAAATTCGACTCCTTTCCCGTTTATTAATTTTCTTGGTAACAATAAGCCAGTGTAACTTATTTCTTCTAGACAATGTACTCTCTAGAATTAACAGCTCTACGTTGGTCCTGCAGGGTCGAATTTACATAAAACTAGGTTGGTGGAAATGGAAAACTGGCAAAAAAAATTTGTAAGAACCTTCCCTGCTATGAATTTCCGTTATATTCACCTTTTATTGGTGCAAAATCTAATATCCCAACTTAATTTCTTCGAATAAAACCAATAAACTGTGTAATTGGTTAGTTTATAAGGTATATATCAACCGCTAGATTTGGGCGTTAGATAATTATATAATCCGTCACAGTTTAACATTTTAAACAATACAAACGTTAATGGTGAACTACTTCGCATTTGATTGGTTCGATATTCCTTGCCTGTTTTATTGTTGGATATCCAGGCAGGTGGAAAGCAATTTTTGATCGCTCGACTACGTCATATAATATATATCATTAAAAGCTGATCAATCCCCACATTGAAACGGTCTGATTAAACAATGGTCAGCCATTTTTGATACTTTCGAGGTTAGCTCTTCCAAACTAAACAAAATAAGGTACATTGTTTTCCGGTTAGGTGATTCCGATTTGAAACAATGTATCTTATGAATGTATGGGTGTTAAGTATTCAATACTTTTTCGCTGTTAACCATACAGAGTATGTATAATTTAGGAAAAAACTGTTCAATTGTTGAAGGATAACAAAAAATTCGTTTTTACTCACGTTTAAATCAATTTAAATTAGTAACAAGAATAAACGAAAAAACGTGTTTCGGGTGATTGAACCCAAATTAATGACCATCACTGATGTGAAATGTATTTCGATATAGTATTTAAAAATCAAAGCTTGAGTTGCGTGAAAACGCAATAAACTATAATGAAGATGTTGAAGTATAGAAACAATGACATGAATAAAACAGCTGTTGGACAAAAAATAGTGACCGATAATATCAAAATGTGAGGTGAAGTGAAGAGTTTTGAATCTTCAGGCATTAAGATGCTACGCAGTGGAAATCAGTTGCGAAGTTGAGACAAATATTCTATTCCGTGGTTTATATGCTATTTTTCCACTACTAGAACATTTGATCATTCTCACAATGGTATTTTTTCCATTCCTTCCATATTTTGAAACGATTCAATTGAAAATAAGTAGTTTGTGCATGAGAACTGATGGATAAAAACTCAATAAATTGGAAATCTAACATCACAAAGCTTCAAAAAAATACCAAATAAGGAAAGTAACCGGTCACTGTAACCGAAGGAAGTAAGCACATGCATAGAATTGACATATATTTATAGGGGGGAATCTATCACTTGGTTGTGCATGGAAGGGGAGGAAACACATTATCTTCGAATGTAAACACTGGAGGCATAGACTCATGGAGTACCTAAGGGAGGATTTCTACAGGAAGGACATAGTTGAGCCTGATAAGGGCTACTGGCGAGGCTACTGGTCTCTTCTCATGACCAGTATAACCAATAGCACGAAAAGCCTGAAGGCTAGGATACCGAGTTCTCAAAGCCTATGACTGGTAATAAATAATTATAAATAATTAATCAATTAATCAATCAAAACTCACCATTTCCGTCCATTTTTTTGTTATGATCAGAGCCTGTTGCATATTGTGCTTTCTGACTACGGCATTAAGATATAGGACCTATAGGACATCCTCTTGGAGTCTTCTGGCATGCAGTCTATCAATCCGTATCTGGTTTCGTTAATTCGGTTATCATAATCCTTGGCTGCGTCTCAGATTACAATATTCAACGTCATCCGTTATTTGCTACATATCAGCCTTGTAACGTTAATAACTATTGCAGAATGAAAGGCAATAGGATGGAAGACGTGCAAAGAGACGCAAAAGGGGTGGTGTTCTTTAAGTATGTAATAGATTATGTTGAATTGACAAGTATCTAGTTCGCTTTGTCTTCAAAATTGTTGTAAAAAGTATTAATGTAAAATGATAAAGCGGGACTAAATAGGGACATATCACATCGTGATGTGTTTAATTTTGTTAATTATTACAAAATGGAAATTGTTAAAGCTCAATTATCGTTCATTGGGAGAAAGAGCTTTTAATGACCAATTTACAATTCAAAACCCTTATTCTGACTTCCATTCCCTCTGACACGCAGACTAAAAACGTAAAAACAATAAAATTGAAGAAATTGAAAGAGCTACGCCACTACGAATTCTCGTTTGGTTAGAGATGCGATGGACTTTTGGAACATTCTAGAGGGAGTCAATTCCGACTACATATTCATAAAGCAGATTTCAAATAATTGTATCATCTGAGCGCTATGCGCAATTTGCGACATCAAATTATTCGGAAGAAATAAGACAAGACAAGGTACCTACTCATTGTGGATTAGCCTCTGTTTGAAAACTGAACAAAACTTATTGAACAGCTACCGTATTCCTTGATATGGCTCCGGCCAACTTTTCAACTCCGATTACTATTCCGAGGCACCCATTTTCAGACGATAGAAGGCATAAAAGAGAATTCATAACAAGCTGACTGAGTCGATTTCTAGAAATGCGATTGAAAAATCTTTGTTAATTGGATAATTAGTTGGTGTGAGTGTCAGAGGTGAGTTATTTTTGACTGGGATCACAGTTAATCTCAGCTCACATCAGTACCTAATGTAGGCGTTCTTTGTTATTTACTCACTACAGAGTAAGCAGTGATTTCTTCTCCCCCTTCCGATGCTACACCTGCTTGAATCGAAAATGAAGTGGAGGGGATTGAGAAATATTTTATATGTAATTTGTTTGGATTTTAAGCAACATGATACATAATCCAATGTTCTCTGGTTTTGAGTAATGGAAAAAATAACTTCATTAGATCCGAATACAAATCAATTTTATTATGTTTTCAATATTTCTTTGAATTTTGATGTGTCGGCAGATCGCGCGTCTCATTTAAGTGTGTCGTTTTTTTGGTACTTACTCACATCACTTTATCTCAGATCACATTAATTGAAGTGAGCTGAGATCTCAGTGAAAAAGCCTACATTGCAGGTAAAACAGTAAATTTGGATGTACCTATACTACTTCCAAAGATAAAATGGGTACACTTTAATAGAAAACGTAAGCTGGTTAAAAGTATCCTGAGGGTATTCCACTTTAATATAAAAGGGGTTTTCTAACTCTTCGACTCAAAGATAAAGCATTCAATTAAATTCTTGGTTTGCGTTATGAATATTTTAATGAAATAAATAACGTTCCCATCTCGACATCTCAGTATGATGGCCAACTGAATCTTTAATCACTTTCCTTCTCTCCGAATAGCCGTTTAATTAGAAAAGCCGCAGCAATGAGGTAATTTCGGTGTTTTGGTTAACGTCACGAACATAGATGGCAGCTGATAACCGCCTCACAATTGAGACATCAACTTTTGAAAGGGACCCGGCTAATTATCTAAATAAAATATAATTAGGAACTATCTTGAATTAAAATCAGCGGATGCACAACACATAAACGTTTCATGGGGTTTTTTTTAACAAAAGAGGTAATTGCCATTTGAGTTATGTACAACAAACAAATAGGGAAAAACAATAGAAAGTGGGTTAATAAGTTTTCAAAATCAATGCACTATTTTTCAACTACTTTTTTTTGGATATAGTATTCTTAATCCGAACTCAACAGTCTTAGTTCTAATAACTACTTATTACTAATAAGAGTATATTGGACTTTCGTATTTATCATACGTTATGAACTGGGATTTACTAGATATTAATTATTATTCCAATATTCAGCGCTCATCAATAGTGTAGGATCATTACTTATGTTATGACTGATTAAATAATAGGTGTTTCTGACCACACACAACTAGCGTCTAGCCGGTCACATAGCATGGCTCTCGAAAATGAACGATAGGCGCCAACGTTGTCAAATTTAGTAGTAACATAACAATATTGAAGTAAATATGTAAATATCAGAAAATAAGAAGTGGAAAACTGAAAAAAAACCAAGAAAACCCAGGCCCAAACCCGGTTGATCAAAGTGTAACTGTGTATAAAAATATCGGAAAATAAGAAATAGAAAACTGGAAAAAACAAGAAAACCCAGGCCCAAACCCGGTTGATCAAAGTGTAACTAGGTATAAAAATATCAGGAAATGGATAAAAAACTTATAAAAAACAAAAAAACTGAGGTCCTAACCGGGTGTCGAACCAACGACCTCTGGGCTGCAAGCTCAGTATCCTACCAACTGGGCTAATGTGCTTACATTCAATTACATCGAATAGAAGGTTAAAGGCTGCTTGGACGCATGTGCACCTGAACTAATTAATTTGGGGAGTGTCGAGGTTCAATAAATTAAATTTGACAACGTTGGTGCCGAGTCGGGTAAATAAGCTCTCGTTCGGCAGGCATGCTACGTGACCCCCTAGACGCTTGTGCAGCAGCCACGCTCATAAGCGGGGCGGCGTCTTGCTGTTTGGTTGTCTTGCGATACCTAACAAATACAAATTAAATCCGATTTATGCTTTGGAATTTATAGATTTTCTTAAAAGACACTTGGGATATTTGTGGCTACATTATTATTACAACTCTTTTAGTAAAATGGATTAGTCGATAGTTTGAATTGAAAGTTGATAATATTTTTAGTATAGTTTTAATAGTTAACCGCTCCGACTTGGTCACATAAACAGAAAACGCCTGAAGTAAATTCCAGATACTGAATGGGCAATTCACTGGAACATTTCAAAGGCACAAGAGAATATAGAAAATAACATGAGAATGACAATCAAATTCAGGGAACGTAGATTAACAAAAACCCTTTGGTATTAATTTAATTATCAATTAGTACCTACTAATAATTTCTGTACCAAAAGTAATGATATCCCATCAAAAGCAAATGTGAAATTGGAGCTGGGCTCAATATTATGATATAGGTATGCCTTGGTTGTTGACTTAACGACAAAAGAAGTGGGATGTAAATGGGTGCCAAGTTCAATGGCCAGTCCTGAAATTTGTTCATAACATCATGAAATATTTCATAAGAACCTAAAATAGCATAACCTAGAATAATATATTGAAGCCTGAGGTCTGACTTGGGTAGATTCCATACAGGAATTATAGTATAGCCTCCGCAAGTTCTAGAGCTGTAAGTTCTTATTTTATTCTCACAAAAGCTTGGTTTGTTGGTAGAAACTAGCCATCGAATGTAGAGCTCCATGACTGTTGTAGTAAGTATAGTTCTTTTCACGATCTAAGAAACTGACCTGACCTGAGATGGTATAAAGAGATGCAACAAAGCCATAAAAGTCGGTAGTATTTATTTTTTTGGCGAATGATAAATTATTACCTGAAAACTCTAGTACTTCTGGGCTATTCTTATTATATATACTTTATTTATGTTGTATTTTGTTCTGAGATGTCAGTATTATATACTGTTAACATAAATGTATAGTATTACTGCGAATGATGTTTGTTTGTTAATTTAATTCTCAGCCAGCTTTATACATTAGCAAGGGGCAAACGGAGAAAAATGAATTGTAAAAACTAATTTATCTAGTACTTTTTCTTTTCCATCAGGTATAGTGAGGCTCTGCACGGTAAATCCGAGGAGTTTTATAGTTTAGTATAACGTTTCCTTCCGGCTTTCCTTTTTATTTCCGCAAGAAAAAAAAACGTGATGTAAGGAATACTCTAATTATCGTAAATCATTAAAGGTGGTGCAGTAACAATATTTTCATATAATATTTGAACAATTCAGGTGATTTTTACACGTGTTTCAATCAACAAACTCCTATATTTTGCACAAGTGGTGAATATAATGGATATTTTTCCCCAAACATTAACCATGGAATATTTATCTGCAAAATAGGAACTATGGTTGAGGAATATATACACAATAAATAACCTGAACCTACTTCATAATCAATTTGTTCGATATTAAGCGACCGATAAGAAAAAGAGATAGTAGATTTTTGAGAAGTTGTGGTCATAAATCACGAACAACGCAGCTGCCTTCCTTAAAAAAATTGCCCATAAAAGGTAATTAATTTTATAATGTACACTCTGTATCTTTATATTTTCTAAGGAAAATAGTCAGCTTAAAAATTATTGTGTAAACTCGTGATATTTCATGAGATGGAAACCAAAATTATAGTTTTGGAGATTCAAACTCTAGCAACTATTAGGGGAGACTGGGGAGGGTTGAGCCACTTTTTTTCATCGACCTTGTTTTCTGTCGTGTTTTAGTAATTGCATGAAGTTTTTCACATATTGATTAATTATTGGTTTCAATTTTTCAACACAATAGCAAGGATAGTTTAAAAATTCTTATTTGAGCAAAAAATAATTGATATAACTACCACATGCACTTGTCTCAAACCTCCCTTCATAAGGCAAGTGAAGAGAGGTTTGAGGCAAGCGTAGAAAGGCTTGAGACAAGAGTAGTAACGATAAAGTCACGAGTTGAAATCAAATTTATTAAAGACGTGCTTAGCCCTTTAACCCTGCAATAATAATAATTGACACAAAAAATACACATAGGTACTTGAAAAAAATAAAAGAATACAGCAATCATGAAAATATTTGCCAAAAACCTAGAATAAATTTTCATATTTGGAAGTGAAGGAGGGGTTTGGTAACTTAACCAGATCATCCCTAGGTACACAACATTCATCGGCAACATCGGGAAAAATAAATTTGTATCCCGGAGGCTTAAGTCTCATGCATAATAAGTCGTAATCGTTGCTATTAACATTTATGACCTTGGCAACGTAATGTATGGACAAATATAAGTATGAGAAAATCCTACTATTATATTGGCCTGCGTACCAGTACCAGTTTAGGTATTTCTTCCAAGGATGTCAGCTGTGTAGGATAATTGACCATCCAGTTATCTGCCGCTTCATTATAAAACCTTTTAAAAGGCCCGAAAGCATTGGTGTGCAATGGCTAGTATGAGGTGGAATGGTGAGTAGGATTACTCTATTTTCTCCTATGTAGATGCTTCAGTGAAGATTTTATCAGGAAAAGCTGAGGATTATTCTATGTTATCCTCCATTTTTTCACATTGAAAAAAAAAGAAAAATACTGGTAACGAAGTACAGGTATTTTCTAACCATGATGGGAGGTTTGATCCGTGTCTCAAAACCTCCCACATAAAACCTGTCCATCCCTCCCTCGTACCAGTAGCCACAACCAGTTAAAACATAATCTAACAATTAATTTCATGCATCACAGTATGTTAAATTCATGATATGTCATTCATGTAATTCATCCATATATTTCCGAATATAATAATGTGAATAAAGAATCCTTATAAATTTTGTTGAAAAACTTACATTGCTTAGCCTCAAAAACAACTCTTCACTATAACTTTCGTAAACGATTTAGATTTGCTGTTAAACTTAGATAATGTGAAAGAAGCAATGAATAAGCATCCACTGAACGGAAAATTAAGTTCATTTGAGTATACGTTTTATAGAGTGATCATGCTGCCTATGCTCAAATATGCGGCTCTGGTCTGGTGGCCGAGGGTAACCTTGGTAACCTTGGACTAGATCGCAACTGACACGCCTTCAAAGGGTGGTCAGTCTGGGAGCAACTGGCTGCATGAGGACTACACCAACTGCTGCGATGGAAGTGATCCTTGGTCTTCGGCCTCTTCACCATGTGATCGAGGCTGAGGGAGGGAGTGATTTCCTGCGCTTGAAGCGTCTGGGATAGTGCTAAGAGGGGAAGAGTGCAGACACGTCAAGAAGCTCCGGCTCCTGGAAGATATTCCAGTTCTGGCTCAAGCGTCTGACGAATGCTTGCGCAAGTACTACTTCGCAACCCCATACAGGGCTATGATCCAGGACAGAGAATCCTGGGATGAAGAGACGAATACACAGCCTCATGGGACTGTCTGGTTCACAGATGGCTCATGCTCTGGTGACAGAGCAGGGGCTGGAATTTACTCTAGGAGCCCGAGGACACAAATCTGTATACCATTGGGTGATGGTGTATCTGCATATCGGGCCGAGATATACGCTTTCTTGTAATGTGCGCAGATAAACCTAGACAGAGGTTATGTGGATCGACGCATAACCATATACACTGACAGTCAGCAATTAAAGCCCTGCGTGGATATACCATCAACTCAGGACTTGCTGACGAATGTCGAGAACGACTTGCTGATCTTGCAAGTCGGAACGCAGTGCGGCTAGAATGGATTCCGGCCCACTGTGGTTTTGAAGGCAACGAAATGGCGGATGCACTGGCTGCGGAAGGGGCGGCAGCTCCTTTCTGCGGCTTGGGCTCGACCCTCGGCCCAACAAAACAAACAATACGCAAGGAGACGAGGAAGTGGCTGAGGAACCAGCACCTGGCTCATTGGAATGCTCTGCAGGGTCCTAGACAATCCAAACTTCTACTGAAGGGATGTTCTCTTAGAGTGTCCACACTGGACTGTATTACGCAGGGGAATCTTCGGAGTCTCTGTCATGGCTCTTGGAGACACAAGCAGGCATCCACTGGAAAAGGTTGTGGCCTTTAGTGAAGGGCTCGGCTTCATGGATGTCTAGGTAGCAGGAATGGCACAATGGGCCCGCCAGTGGCCTCAGTCCCGGAAATTTGAAAATGGTTTATTACGCTTAATCCGGCAACATAAAGATAGCTGTTGGAAATGTTTAAATTAATACTGCATATTGCTCTACAATGCTATTAATTTTGTAGTATTGTTATTGCCAGAACATATTATCAATTGTCATATTCTATTCAATTTAATTGGAATATATATAATTAAAGTAACTTGACTATCTGTAATTCTCCACCATCAAAAATGACCATAATTTGTTTGTTGTTGATGTGAATCTGAATCTTCTTATGTTTGAATAAGAAACGAAACAGGAAAAAGTCTTACATTTTGTTTGATGCGTAGGTACATCTGAAAAATATACTGCAGATCAGAGGAGAAATCGACTTATGACCAATGTCTTTGCTATCAAGGCATATTTAATATATTTGGAACACGACTGTTGACTACGTTTTCGGAACACACCCTTTAGTAATTGATCTGGTAACTTTTAGTGGTGTGATTAAGGCTTTTCAAATTACTCCTCCTGGTTTTTAAATGTAGATAATGTGAAAGAAGCAATGAATAAGCATCCACTGAACTTAAAATTAAGTTCATTTAAGTATACGTTACCAATGAAACATTTATGGCTCAAACCTCCCTCTGGCTCAACCCTCCCCGGTCTCCCATAGGTGCCCCATCTGGATGTCAACTGTCCGTTCAAAGGAGCAATTGTTGGAAATTTATCTATAAAATATTTTTGGCACACCCAAAATTGAACCTTCCACATACCTGTGTATGTTCATTCGTAGTTCTCTTTCTTCTCAGGTTCTTGGTCAGCGCATTTGATCAAATATATGCCGTGTTGAAGTAGTAGAAATTGATGTCTACGTTACAAAGGTGATGAAAGCGTTTGAAAAAGGAGTCCCATGGTGTTTTTGAATTCATGCGACAAAATTCAGGAGCTCATATGAGTTTCAAGTTTCTAGCTTAACTGAAATTTCAGAAAAAAATTGAAAATTCAATTTTAGTCACCACATGTTGAGGGGTTAGGAGAGGTGGGCTGAGGACATTTTGTTATGGGAAAAATCCATCTTAATTTCATATCAATCACCTCCTGAATTTTGTCGCATGAATTTAGAAGTACCCTGTATGTAGATAAGTAATTTCGAAAGCACTACATACTATGATGAAAGCACATTAACAATCATGTTGAGATTAGTATTTATAGTAGGCGTAATATACAAAATAAAACCAATACAGAGAAAGAAACAAGCTGTGTCTGCGTGATTAATATCACATTTTATTATTAACTTTGTCGGTAAACAACAGACATGTCACCACTTACCTTAATTTAATGGGTAACGGTCAGTGCTGGTTAAATATTCCTCGTTTTAAAAATTGTTGTACATTATTTATTTTAAGTGGAGTTTTATCTTGCACCTTCCAACAATTTATTATCGTATACTATTTATATGTTGAGTTTTAGAGTCAGCGATGTGTAGAACATCGTTTTATTTCACTTAAAAGACACCAATTTATCTCCATTAATTTAAATCTGAAGATAAGGTGACTGACTATATCGGTTGTTTGGATTTTCTAATTCTTTTATAAGGCAAAGTTTTTTTCATGTTTTCTTTCGCATTTTTCATGCTCAGATGTTGACTTCGTTAAAATGAAAACATAATTCTAACGTAAGGTGGAATTTATTCAATATTTAATAAACAAAAGTTAATCAAAGTCAACTTACACTGAACTCTCAAAAGGCTCTGTTCGGTTGATATTTACAAGGTGGATTCCGAGTAATTTTTTCAAAGTGTGCTTGGGTTTACACTATGAAAACTTAATTTTTATAACATCCAAATTATTACGAGAACCTTTACATCTCGTCTCCACAACAGCATACTAGTGTTTGGAAACTGGTAACAAATGACGTTACAGGAATTCTGAACAGAAGTTTTGGTGTGAAATACATTATATAATAATCAATAAGATTAAAAAGCATGATTTGAAAGTACTTGAATATTTGGAATTAGCCAGGCTGGAAAAAAGGTGCATTAGTAGAACAAATATGCTGCGTATAGTTTTTTTCAAGTGTTACTCTTGTATGTATGTATATTGGGTGAAATTCACTGATACCCAACAGATCTATTGTGCCAGATTACTTTTTTTATCTCCCGAGGAAAGTATCAGAGACTAGTAGATCCTTTAGTCTTTTTTCCCGGAGAAATTTTAGGATATCTGCAGGCTTCATCTCAGGTAAATGTCCCTTTTCTATACTGTAATCTCCTGGGTACTGTTCCCAGGATTCCGAATGGCTGTATAATTAGCATTTTCCCATGCCACAGAATTTACATTCTCCTGCCCCCACTATTTTGAGCTTTCTCAGGTACAGGTAACAATATCCCATAAGGATATCTGTTGAATCTCTTAGTGCAGTTTCACTCTGACTTGTATCCAACTAATCTCAAAGCGTTGTAGACACCAAGAGGAATCTCCGATTGTCTGAGCTTTTTTCGGCTTTACCCATTTCATCCAATATTACATTGGAGTTGATTCCACAAAAGGGTTTCGGCCCCAAAAAGAGTGTTTCATTTCCTTCTATTCTATTGTATCCTGGAGTCCTCAGTAAGGTGACTATATTGTTCTTGCCTAGTTAATAGAGTTTGCGTAGGCATTTCCACACCATTTTGGAACTGATTACATGATACCTCAGTGATTTGATGACTGCTTGATCATCCGACATTATAATGAATTGGGCAAACTTTCCAATGGCGTGCTTTTCCCAAACTTTCAGTGTTTGGTGCCTGGTCCGTACACTCTTATCCCAGCTGTTTCTATCGCGTTTTAGCCATTTGTATACCATTGAATGGCATTATTTCCAAGTCTGGTAATGATATGCGGATCACATTCCTTCTTTTTGCTTAATTCCGAAACGAGTTTCTTTGCAAATTTATAAGTATCCGAATTATACTATCTTGTTACTGTATCTTGTTTTTCTTGCAGCACTTTCCACCACCATATGTAGTGGTGTGAGGTTAAGAATCACTTCCATTGCTATTATTGGGCATATTTTCATTGCTCTTGTAATGCATATACAGGCTAGTCTTTGAAATTTGGAGAGGTTTTGTCTCATCGTCAATAGGCAAGTTCTAAAACTCCATGCAATGGCTCCATAACTGATAATTGGTCTTACTGTGACAGTATACATCCAGCTCAGGCTTTTTGGGTTACAACTCCTGTCGTCGTACGTAGATACTTTACTTCTTGTCTTCATTCAACCTCGTTCCCATAAACTTTTATCATTGTTAGGTTGAGTTTTCTGTTCATATTGAAGGCTAAGGCTAAGTTCCACTTGCCTATACTTGCTATTCGTATTGTACGGTCCCTTTTGTACGATGTCACAAAAAGTGTTTTCGAATGTTCCCCTGGCTATGATAATATGTGTGTTACACTTAGATAAACTAACACCTTTTTACACAAGATAAAGTAAATTTTGATAAAAACAGTTATGGATAATCATATATGGGAGTCTTTTTAATAACATGCCATGGATAATATACCTGCTACTCCAGAAAAGGTCCTGGTGAAGTAGAAGGAGTTGACACATGGCAAATGTCTTCATTGTGTGAATATGAATGGGCCAGCAAGCCACAGGAGGAAGTTCTACAGTAATGTAGCTTAATCCATTCTGTTATAGTAAGTGCGAGTGTGAGCAGAAGTTTTGAAGATCCAAAAGTCAGTTCGAATCGGTCTTTCAGCAAGTGAGCATCGATAGGTATTTGTTGTAAAATAACCAATAACCAATAACCAATAATAGAGGTGCGAAATAACCAAAACTGCTAGTGAAAATAAAAACTAACAAATTAAAATGGGTAAAAACGATCCCCCCGACGGAGGGGGGAATTTAAGTGCTATGGAATTGGATGGGAATAAATCAAACGACACGGATAATTCTGTAAATGATAAAAACATGGAAAAAGAGCGATCAAAGAAATTATTTAACATACAGAAAGCTCACCTCTACTCTGATAAGGTATATGTATTCATCGAAAAAACAAACAGGGAAGAGGAAGGAATAGGTAAAATGCATCCAATGAAGGTAGGGCACATTTTACATAAAAAACTAAAAATTCCAAACATCATCAGCATAGCAAGCGTAGGTGGAAATAGAGTAAGAATAGAATTGAAAACTATAAAAGACGCGAATAGATTAGTAAATGACGAAAGATTAAGTGAGGAACAGTTAACAGCTTTTATACCTAATAATTTGTTGCAACGAAAGGGAATTATAAGAAATGTTGACACAATATTCAAAGACGATTATCTATTTGAAAACATAATTTCCTCTGTAACTATAACCGAAGTCAATAGATTCAAAAGAAAAATAGATATAGATAGTGAAACTGTTTTTGTACCTCGGCAAATGGTACTATTAACATTTGAAGGGAATATGTTACCCAGACATGTTTACATTAATAGCGTAGCATGTGTAGTCGAACTATACGTGCACAAAGTCATACAGTGCTTTAAATGTCTAGAACATGGACATGTAGCAAAAAATTGCCGAAGTACAAAAACACTTTGTATTAACTGTTCTAAAGAAAAAGAAAACGAGCATAATTGTAGAGACCCACAAGACAGTTTTTGTTTACATTGCAAAAGCGATAAACACAAATCAATTTCCAAAGTATGTCCAAAATTTGTTGAACAACATGAAATAAAAAAACATATGGCTGAACAAAATTTAACTTTTTTAGAAGCAAAAACTGGTCTCAAAAATTCCTACGCAAATATAAGTACAAGTAACAAGTATCTGATATTAGACACGGAAAACTCCGAATCCTTTCCACCATTAACACAAAAAACAAACAGAAATTCTGGTAATACATTCAGAACGAATACATCTATACAACCATCCACATCCAACCAAACCAGAGCATCCCATTCTCAACAACACCCCGAATTAACACCACCCAACAAAAGGAAAAAATTATCCTCCCCTATACCAGAAGAATCCATGTTTCCTTTCACATTCGGACCTGTACGTTCTCTTCCTTCTTTTGATAAATCAACATATGAACAAAATGCCAATGAAATGGTGAAATTATTATTTAGTGTTATTCAAAGTGTATTAGAAGATGTAAACACGTTCGATGAATTAAAAAATATAAACCCAACAATTGTAAAAAACAAAATTAGCAGCATTCATTATAATGGCTAATAAGGTAAAAAGTAACTTTAAAATTTTGCAATGGAATGCTAAATCAGCAGTTTCAAATAAACTGAGTTTGGTGAAATGTTTGGATGAAAACGATATAGACATAGCACTCATAGCTGAGACATGGTTCAAGCCCAGCAGACAAATTTCATTTAGGGGTTATTACACTATCCGCAGGGACAGAGATGATGGATATGCAGGCGTTGCAATTTTAATTGAAAATATTTATGCTTTTAAGGAAATCAACATTCAACAAAATTTCTCACCTGGCATCTTAATGTGCGGTATCCAAATAAAAAATTCCAACGATGTTGATTTGAACTGTTTTTCACTTTATTGTCCACCAGATATAAACACCAATTACACTGACTGGCAGAATGTGATTGACTTACTGGATTCAAACAGTATAATAGGTGGAGATTTCAACGCACATCACGAGTTTTGGGGCTCTTACAAAAATAATCCCAAAGGGAAACAAATCAAAGAAGTGCTGGATGATAGCGATATTGTAATTTTAAACACTGGGCAACCCACGAGATTTACTAATACTAATAATAAATCAGCAATAGACCTCACGCTTTCCACGCCTGATCTAGCACTTAACTGCCAATGGTACACACTTGCGGACGTCATGGGATCAGATCATTTCCCCATAATCATTGAAATAAACAAAAATATTCACTTTTATGCAGATTATCTCCCGAAAACCAAATGGAACTTGCGTAAAGCCAACTGGAAACAATATCAGGACGCAGCTGACACTTTTTTTACCGAAAACTACCAAAGAATGCATACTACGGAAGAAAAATATGATCTTCTTATTCAAGGAATTAATATGGCTGCCAATGTGGCAATCCCAGTTAACAAACCCTTCAAACACAAAAATAAAAAAATCTTACCTCCTTGGTGGGACCCTGAATGCGACGCTGCAATCACTCAACGTAAACAAAAATTAATGAAATATAAAAATGAAAGTACCGTGGAGAACTACATACTATGCAAGCAAGAAATAGCACGAGTAAAAAAACTATTAAAAGACAAAGCCAAGTACAGTTGGAGGAGATGGTGCTCAAACCTTAATAATTATACACCTGTGACTGAACTCTGGAACCAAGCAAAAAGAATGCAAAGGAAAGTAAATAACATAGAAAAAAATTACAGTACTTCATGGCAGGAGGACTTTTTTGATAAAATTGCACCACCTATGCCTCTTGATGACATCAGCCACAACCTAGAAACATTCAAACAGTCCAAAAATAATCATTCCATTTTCTCAACACCTATCAACCTGAAGGAAATAGATTATGCACTGCAAAACAGGAAAAATACATCTCCAGGCTACGACGAAATTCGATATCCCATGCTATACCATCTACCTTTAAATGCCAAGCAAATGTTAAAAGTATCACTGAATGGAAAAAGATCGTGGTCATACCCATTTTAAAACATGGCAAAAATCCAGAGGATGCTGACTCTTATCGGCCCATATCGCTATTACCATGTATTTTAAAAATATTCGAAAGAATAGTGAAAAATCGTTTAGAATGGTGGTTAAGTCATATAAATGCCCTCCCTTCGAGTCAATATGGTTACAAAAGAAACTACGGAACTTATGACGCAGTGGCACAGATTGTTACAGAAGCACAAGCATGTTTTGCGAATGACGAATATCTTATCACACTATTCCTTGATATAAAATCCGCTTATGATTGTGTAGAATGGCAAATATTACGCGGAAAATTAATCGATCTGCAAGTACCTGTAGAAATAGCAAATATTATTTGCAAACTGTATGTAAATAGATCCGTAACAGTTCGACAACAGAATGGAACCCTGTTAAAATATAGAGTAGCCAACAGAGGTCTACCACAAGGCTCCGTATTAGCGCCATTATTAATCAATATTTACACTATAAACGTTCACAGGACTACATCCAACGCTAATATTATCCAGTATGCAGACGACTTTGCCATCTACATACATTCGAAAAGATTTGAACAGTGTCTAATATCATTTAATGCAGCTATAACACCACTCTACAATTGTTTAGAGAAACTAGGATTGGATATCTCTCCAAACAAATCACAATGCGTAATCTTTACTCGACATAACATCTCAAATACCCCCACAATAACATTGGGAAATATCCGGTTCCCTCTAGTCACCGAATATAAATATCTTGGTGTTACCCTTGACAGAAGGCTGACATTCAAAACACATATAGATGAAATTCTAGTAAAATCAAGGACTAAACTTTCTGAAATCTATAATGAAAACATGGTGGGGTGCAAATCCTCAAACTGCACTAATCTTCTACAAATCATACATAAGGTCTATTATTGACTATGGCAGCACGTTATATGGCTGTGCAAGCAAGAAAGAGCTACGAAAGTTGGATGTTTTACAAAACAAAGCCTTGAGGTTGTGCATAGGAGCGATGAAATCAACACCTATCGAACCACTTCGAGTAGAGACTTTAGAACCACCTTTAGAACTACGGAGACAAATGTTAGCAGAAATAAACATCTTAAAATGTAAAACGAAAAATTCCCCAATAATGAATATGATAACAGCTTTAAACATTCATGACCTGACATCCAAATATTGGAAACATAAAAGCTCACCCCTTTTATGTGAAGCTTATAGAAACACAAGTGTTTTTTTTCCTACTAGCATTTCTTTAAACCTCAAAGTACTTCTTTTAGATATGCGAATAATAATCCGGGAATATTCAGAAGTAACAGATCTAAACAATGCAGTAGTCAAACAAATTACAAATACATATCAAAACTACACACCAATATATACTGATGCTTCCAAAAATAATCATGGGACCGGTGCTGCAATTGTAATACCTCAACAGTTACATCACTGTTACCAACTAGATAAACACACATCCATTTTCAGTGCAGAATCTATAGCCATATTAAAAGCAATATACAATACAAAACAATATTGAAAAATCTTTAATTTTCACTGATTCACTTGCTGTCCTAAATAGTTTAAAATCGCACATAGAAATAAATTCAAAGTATATTAATCCATATACATCTAAAATCAAAATTAATCTGGCGGAACTCAATGAAAATCAACGAATAATTTTTGTTTGGGTCAAAGCTCACACTGGAATTGTATACAATGAAAAAGTGGACGAATTGGCAAAACAGAGCATTCTTACAGGCGAAGAAACGACATGCTGGCCAACATTGGACGAAAGAATCAATCAAACCAGAACTAAAATGCATACAAACTGGAGCAATCGTTACAGGGAATATTGTATCACAAAACCTACTCGCTACACACAGCTGGTACCAAAAATTGAAAAACGATACTGGTTTGAAGATTATCAACGCCCAAGGAAATACATAACTACCATCAGTCGTATGAAGTTTGGACATGCTTGCTATCCTGCACGTTTACGTAAAATCAATATCCTGGATAGTAACTTATGTACTACTTGCAACGTCACGTCCGACTTAGATCATATATTTTTCAATTGCAATAGATACAAAAACCAATCTGAAACATTGATACAAAAACTTCTAAATTTAAAAGTTGAAACACCTTTCAATATCATGTATTTAATATCTACAAATAAAAAAATATATTCGACTGCCTTATGAGTTTTGTTACTGAGACAAATATTAAATTGTAGTTATTATAATAGTAAATCTTGTAACTCTAATTGTCTATCCTACTGTATTATTTACCTTACTTACTGTGGTCTACCTTGTATTTGTTGTTGTGAAAAATGCCCTGACAGACCCCTGGGCGAGAAGAGAGTGACCTTTGTAACTTAATCCTTTGTGTTAGGAAAAATACCTTTTGGGACATTTTTGTGATAGTTAGATAGGGAAAATAGATGTGAAAACATTGTCATGTTTTTTATTAATATTGTCTGAAACAGGTTCAAAACGTTCAAACATTTCACCAAATTAGTGTCTGGCTGCATGGGCTATGCCTTAAAGCCAAAAAAAAAGATCCAAAAGTACCTACAGTGATATGTCCACTAGTGCGCATCAAAAAAATCTGTTGAGAGAGATCATGGGATATAGGACCATCTCAAAACAAGTCAAGATAACAGCGCCGACGAGAGGACAGATGAGATTGAAATTGTACAAACGGACAATGGACAAAGCAGCTGATCCCAAACCTAGAGGTTTAATTGATTTGTAAGCACAAAATATTGCCTGACCCAATTTTTTAGTGGACATGGTTGTTTCGGAGTGTGCACCATAAATAAGTGTACACAAACAAGATTGGGAAGGAAGCAAATAACATATGTTACTACTGCGGAGACATAGACTCCGTGAAGCACACCTGAAACAAATCGCATTCTAGTACAATATAAGATAGTTTTATACTTTTGCAGATTCTTAGTTGTAATTGTTCTCTATAGATTTTTATTGACGCATTCAAAAGGTTTCCCCTCAAATCTAATATACCTAACTAGCAAATATCGATTGATACATAGTAATTTGATTTTCACAATTGCGGGTATTTTTCTCGGACTCAGGTTTTGTAGCGACTTAAACTTTTGCTGATATTCGGCAAACTTGTTCCTTGTGGATTGGATTCAATACATTGGATTCAACTATTTTTCCAATCAATACTGACAATCTACGTTCTATGCATAGCCATTTTATTCTCAAGATTGATTAACTTTTCTAGATTTTCGGTAATTAAATTCCAAGTGATTATAAGATTTTTGAATCTTTTGTAATGATATTGAGAATTGATATCCTATTTTTATTTATATAGTAGATCATTATATTTGGAATAAAATTTTTCGATTAATTTTCTGGAGGTACAGATGTATACCGTTGCAGTGAAGTCGCACCAGCGGGTCGTTATTGTGGTGGACAATATTCTCCATTTTCTTCAACTTAAGTTATTTCAATTACTCGTCAAAAATGAAACTATGAGCACAGGCTAGTGCATTTTTCAATTTGAGAAATATAAGTTGACTTTTTTGGGAGAAAATATTAAGACTTCAAGAGAACTGGCTAATAAAAGTAAGGTACAGAGTTAATAATCTGTAATTTCATAATTATGTTAACTTTCCAGCGTGAGGTATTTCCAGTTTAGCTGATAGTTATTTACGTGATTAGTGGACATTATTAACGCACGCACATAAGTGCGTTAATAATTGCCATCACACGTGTTACGTACAAAATTTTATCTACAACTGTTTATTAGTATAATTCCCTTCCGTTTATCATGGTCATTTAAACGAACATTACATTCTTATAAGAATAATGATAAACTGAACAAACTTTACTCCGTTGATTCATGGTGATTCGCTCAACTAACACCCATACTTTGGCTTTCCATAGCGTATGCTCAGCGGACGGGCAAATTTGAGGCCTGACTGATACATTTAGTCAGTAGATGTTGACAAGTACACATAATTTGAAGTTATTCTTTATTAGTGACTTCGACGAGCTTTTTTTTCACAATATCTTAAGTTTTTATAACATATATATTTTTATGTCATACTAGTTCATTATTGTGTTTTTATTGCTTAGTTACCAACTATCTAATGTCGTACTTTACGTACTTTATAAAGTTCACTTTATGGCCCGCGAGGGGCATAAAGAGAAATAATTTTTTGTTCAACTTATTCAATAACCATGTCGTGAGCTTCTTTAGACTTTTTTGGCAACAGATTTGCTTTCTTTGCTTTTTTAATAATTTCGTCAGGAATTCCAAAATCTTCGTTCATTTTGACTTCTAACTTTGACACATATAAAATTTATTGTGATATTATGACATTTACGTTTGTCAACATTCACCTATTAATTCAAACCGGATTTTTTAAAACACTGATTTGTATTGAGATTGGATTGCAATAACGAACTAGTATGACATAAAAGTTTGTATGTACCTACCGCAGGCATAAACAGATGTGTATACCCTCGGGCGACTTACAAACCCTTGGGCCAGAGGCAATTGGCTTCGTAAGACGTCGCCCTCAGGGCATAAACATCTATTTATTCCCTTGGTACATAAATAACTATTCTTTTGGTTATTTAGTTTGTCTTTGGTATGTGCATATAATATAATATTCAAAAAAATATTTTTGTAATAAAACTTTTGATTGAAAAGAATATGATTGTCTAAAAGAACATGAAGTGGTTGTAATATTTAGGGAAAATATTTGGTGATGAATTTCGAAAATGACATCAGGGGGGCACCAACCGAGGCTGAACTTCTGGAGATTGTTGAAAATATATCAGATATTGGAGCATTGAGCGATGATAAAGAATATGAAGAGATGCGAAGAGAAGAACTGATAATGTGGTTATTTAGTTGTAATCATAAAAAATTTTGAGTTTAGATTCAGATGAAGAGTTCCGAGAAGAGGAAAATGATGAAGTTCTAGGAAATATAGAAGGGTTCGTAGAAGTTGAAGACCAAAAAAAATCATAGCCACTTGCAAATGTGAAACTTCCAAAATCTATATCGAGCAAGATGCATAAATAATCGATGTCTCAAAAAAACTCACTCTATATGCAGCGAATGCAAAGTTCATTTATGTATTACTCGTGACCGAAATTGCTACAAAGTCTTTCATACTAAATAAACGATTTCTGATGTACTTATATTTTTTTTCATCTTCTTCTGGGTCACAATGTTCGTTATAATGACCAAGAATTTTTTTTTCGAAAATACGGGTGGAGAAACTTGGAAAATACTTCTAAGAATCTTGAAAAAAATATACTAACCAATTCCCCAAGTTTCAGAATTTTATCTTTAATAATAAAAACTCGTGACCGAAACGGTTCAGTACCTATACAGGGTGTTTCTTGAGTAATCTAAAATATTATATGGGGCGCTTCGTTACTCAATTTTAAGACGAAAAGTTCATATAAACATGTGTGATAGGTGTTGTCGTTTATGAGATACAGGGTGTTGAATTTATTATTATTATTATTATTAGAAGGCGCATGTGGTTCATGCATGACGGAGCTCCTCCACATTTTTCAGTGATTGTACGCGAGTTTTTGAATAATGTTTTTTCAAACCATTGGATCGGACGAGGATCTCCACACCCGTGGCCCCCTAGATCACCTGGACACAATCCTCTGGATTTTTGTGTGTGGGGATATTTGAAATCGCTTGTTTACACAACACTGATATTAAACGTACAAGATCTTCAAAATCGTATCATAGACGGCTGTAATGTTATTCGTAGCAATCCTGGTATCTTCGAACGTATTCGACAATCCATTAGACATCGAG
>CAJUYG010000092.1:73821-109983 GCA_910591675.1 Galerucella calmariensis | reverse complement strand
GTCACCAAGAAAAATTAATTTCACGTACAACACCCTGTATCTCATAAACGACAACACCTATCACACATGTTTATATGAACTTTTCGTCTTAAAATTGAGTAACGAAGCGCCCCATATAATATTTTAGATTACTTAAGAAACACCCTGTATTATAAAATTGGAAAAAAAATTTCAATTCAACGTATTTTTAAAAATATTGACTGCAAACATAAGGTACTGTGTAATATTTTGTGACCATAGCAACAAAGACAAACAAAGCTGTAGTAATAAAATAAATTAGTTATGTCATCAAATTTTTGAAGTTGAATAAACAAAAATCTATAAAAATAAGTTCAAGAGAAGACAATCTCCTTTCAGAAATTGAAAATGCAGCTTCCAATGTCATTTTAAATATTTAATTCTGGCATTAATATGTTTCTAGATTCTTTTTATCGCACGAGTGCGGTAATGTATTCAAAAACGCACTAGTGTGGTAATATACGTCATTATGACACTAAAAATAGTCTCAAATCGTACCCGTTACATGACAGTTGTAGATAAAAAATATTACAATTGCAAAACAAACATTATGTAATTATGTAATTAAAAATGCAGCTTCCAATGTCATTTTAAATATTTAATTCTGTTATTAATATGTTTCTATATTCTCTTTATCGCACGAGTGCGGTAATGTATACAAAAACGCACTAGTGTGGTAATATACGTAATTATGACACTGAAAATAGTGTCAAATCTGACCCGTTGCATGACAGTTGTAGATAAAAAATATTACAATTGCAAAACAAACATTATGTAACTCAAATGACGTATTGCATTTAATTTAATATCCAGCCATACAGTAGTTATAGTATTCGGATGAGCTTATGATGGGTATAGTTGAAATAATACCCTTCTTGGTGTGCGTCATCGATTGTGACGTATATCCGGGTTTTCGGTATGTCGTTTATTTTATTTGCTATTTTGACATATAGCTAACCTAAAATTTGATAAATAAAATCATCAGGATCGTATTCAGCCAAATTCGAAAAGGCTATGAAATCAATAATCACCAGCATCTTTTTCTAACTGAAAATATTTCAGAACTTTCAAAATGCTGATGTTTTTTCGTGTATTTAGGCATATTTTTGTATTATTTGGATAAATAATATAACAATGAGATTAATATTCACTTCAAATAAATAATAATTGACCGTAAGCAACAAAGTACACAACTGACAAGAACTGTCAGTGTGACAGTAGAAAAATACGTTAGACACATTGCCGCTACGAAAGTGACGCCTTCATAGTATTTTGAGCTCCCGATTGATAGGTTGCACTGGCGCGTAATCTAAACATCAACTAATCAAATTTTTGTAAGTCAAAGATTAGGGTTAACGTTTGTAAAACATTCAAACGGTTCATTATTGTGATATTTCGATTATGATTAATCACAGACCTGCCTTTTTTCCATTTCTTCCTACGTAATGTGATAGAAAGATTAACAATCGATGACGCACACCAAGAAGGGTATTATTTCAACCATATGTGATATAGTTAAAATAATACCCTTCTTGGTGTGCGTCATCGATTGTGACGTATATCCGGGTTTTCGGCATGTCGTTTATTTTATTTGCTATTTTGACATTTAGCTAACCTTAAATTTGATAAATAAAATCATCAGGATCGTATTAAGCCAAAGCCGAGAAGGCTATGAAATTAATAATTACCAGCTTCTTTTTCTAACTGAAAATACTTCAGAACTTTCAAAATGTTGATGTTTTTTCGTGTATCTAGGCATATTTTTGTATTAGTTAGATAAATATAACAATAAGATTAATATTCACTTCTCATAAATAATAATTGACCGTAAGCAACAAAGTACACACCTGACAAAAACTGTCAGTGTGACAGTAGAAAAAGACGTAAGACACATTGCCGCTACGAAAGTTACGCCTTCATAGTATTTTAACCTCGCGATTGATAGGTTGCGCTGGCGCGTAATCTAAACATCAACCAATCAAATTTTTGCAAGTCAAAGATTAGGGTTAACGTTTGTAAAACATTCAAACGGTTCATTATTGTGATATTTTTATTAGGATCAATCACAAACCTGCCTTTTTTCCATTTCTTCCTACGTAATGTGATAGAAGGAGATTAACAATCGATGACGCACACTAAGAAGGGTATAATTTCAACTATATCAGTATAGACATTGAATGTCTATACTCATTTGTTCTCGGGTCTCAGCACGTGTTAAGAACAGATGGCACCGGCACCGCTTTGCATCACTATATATCTTGTGCTTACCATAAAAATTATTGTTATACTTCGATTTCTCAACTTTTATGGAAAACCACAACAAAAGACCTCAACAAAATAGAGAATAATTAAATGTTACAGATACTGGATATTTGAAGAAAAACTATTGCTGCACTTTTTAGCACTGAACAAATACAGTGTCGTCTTTGCGGATCATTTCATCAAAAACAGCGATATTTACTTATTCAAATATGCATTAAAAATTAGTGTAGAGCAAGGACAGTTTCGGATTTTAATTTGTATTGCAGACCCTACCAGAAATTTAATTAACTCCAACACATGTGCATGGGACATAATTTCTATTCCTGCTTCAAAAATTGAATTCTTTCATACCAGTAACAAATAATAAGCGTACCGTGTTTTTATATCATTTCTCATTTAGAATAGTAATAAAAATTCCAGAGGAGTTAACGTCTGTTTGATATTGCTTATACAGTGCTATTCAAAAGTCCCCTCCCCCCCTCGTATCTTTTGAACGGCTACACTTACATTAATAGAATTTGGAGGGTGAGAATAAAGGATTGTAAACTTCTTTACGAACGGTAACAGGTGACGTAATAGTAATATATGACGTCACAGTTCCACTCTGGCCAATAATTTTGAATAGGACCTTATGGCAAGTGATATCTCGTTTGAAAGGCATTGACATTGGCTACATAGCCATATTCATTTTGTTTGGGTTTAAACTAATCTTGACGGATAAATTAAATAAATACCAAAATTATCGAAATTATTTTTTAAATTCAATTAATCAAATATCAACAATGGATTCTTATAGCAAGTGTTCGAAATGTGCTCCGTCTACTTCCTGACAGTAATACATCCTATTAGTGAACTCTTGTCGTACTCGTTCGAATGTGTCAGCTGAAATTGCATTGCATTCTTCAATAATTATTTCTTTCAAAACGCCAATGCTATCTGGTGCCGTAGTATAAACCTTAGATTTCAAGTACCCCCATAGAAAAAAATCTAATGGTGTCAGATCTGGTGACCGAGGTGGCCATTCTATAGGACCTCGCCGGACGATCCATCTACCTCGATATTCTTCATCCAGGTAACGTCTTACTGCACCATAATAATGTGCAGGAGCACCATCCTGTTGAAATGTTATTTCCAGATGGCCGAATTCATCTGGATTATCTTCCAGAATTTCAAGAATTAACGGCTCAATTGCATTTTGTAACATCTCCCGATACACTTCACCGCTTAAATTTGAATTTAGGAAAACATGACCAAATATGTTGTTTCCCGAAATACCTGCCCAAACATTGACTTTTTCTGTAAATTGGGTATGTTGTTCACGGAAGGTGTGAGGATTTGTGTCACTACAATACCTTACATTTTGTGTATTCACATTTCCATTGAGGGAAAAAGTACTTTCGTCACTAAAACAAATTATTTTTGTGTAATGTGGGTTTTGACTAACTTTATTTGCCATACATTCACAGAATTCAAGTCTTTTGTCGGGGTCGTCATCCGAAAGGTGGTGCAACATTTTTAACTTGTATAGATGAAATTTATTTTTAGCCAACACTCTCTGTACTATACGTTAACTTACTTCACAGATAGACGCAACTTTAGTTGAAGAGCAAGCAGGGTTTACTACCATTTCAGCAACTATATCAATTTTTTTATCATCACTAAATGCTGTTCGACCAGATCGTTTGGCATCTTGAACACTACCTGTTTCTCCAAACTTGTGAAGAAGCTCTCTCAAATAAGTTCTTGAGATAGGGCGATCTGGGTATCTCTCATCAAATAAACGTTCCGCTTCATGGAGATTCTTTCTAGATTCACCAATTATTAAACTCTATGTAAACACTTGAACGTCTCGTTAAACAATAATAAAATTAAATATTCAAGCTATTTAGAAAAACTTCACAAAGCAGCAAATACTATTAAATTAAAAACGTCAATTTTTTTGACAACTAACCAGAGGCGGACTGAAAAATCCTCAATATTTAAATGTGAAATAATAATTTTGGTATTTATTTAGTTCATCCGTCAAAATTAGTTTAAGCCCAAGCAAAATTGATATGCCAATGTCAATGCCTTTCAAACGAGATATCACTTGCCATAAGGTCATATTTAAAATTATTGGCCAGAGTGGCACTGTGGCGTCATCTATTACTATTACGTCACCTTTTACCATTCGTAGAGAAGTTTACAACACTTTATTTCCACCCTCCAAATTTTATTAATGTAAGTGTTAGCTGTTCAAAAGATACGAGGGGGGGAGGGGACTTTTGAATAGCACTGTATATTATAGTATTATGTTGGTAAATATGATTAACCTTATTTCAAGTAAATTTGATGAAATATACTGGGCAAATAAATATTGTAGACTCACTATCTTAACATATTACCGGAAATTGATTGATTAAACACAAAGTATGAATTATTCATCAAAATGTATTCTATCGCTTTCAAAGTAGATCCCTTCCGAAATAATACACTCACGCCAACAAATTATTCATCATTTCAACCATTTTTTATGCGGTTTTCAGGAATTGACTCCAGTCCACGACACGAATTCTGAGTGATAATGTCAATTCTGAAGAGAAATTCGTTAAGTTTTGACCAGAGATTAGTTAACAATGATAGTTTGGTTTTTTGAGAAATAAGTAAGCTAAATGTTGAGATTACAAACCAGAATGGTTGTTTATATTGTGTTACTTGGATGTGTGTTACGTGGATTTTGGTTGATAAACCTGAAAATGGTCAAAACATTGTTCGAAATAAATGGGTTTTCAAAGCCAAAAGAAACGGTGAAGGTGAAATATATGGTTACAAAGCTAGATTAGTAGCGAAAGTATTCACACAACAAGCAGGCAGGCATTGATTACGAAGAAACTTTCTCTCCAGTAGTTCGCCATAGTTCACTTCGCATTTTATTTGCAGCCGCAACTTTAGATTTTAATATTGACCACTTAGATGTTGAAACAGCTTTTTTAAATGGCGAACTTCAAGATACAATTTATATGTACCAACCAGAAGGTTTCACTTTAGAAGGTCAAGAAGATAAAGGTTGTCTATTAAAAAGGGCTATTTATGATCTTAAACAAGCTTCAAGAATATGGAATTGTAAGGCTAAAGAAGTTTTAAGTACTCTCGGCTACATACAATGTGAAACCGAACCATGTATGTTTTTAAAGTCAGAAGAGAAGAATGTTGTTTTCATTGCTTTATATGTAGACGATTTTTTCGTATTCTACAATAGTTATGGTATGATAAACCTTCTTAAGACTGAATTTTTAAAGAAATTCAAAATTGAAGACCTTGGACCTATTTCTTCAGCACTTGGAATTAAAATAGAGAGAAATAGACTGAATAATGAGATAAAACTGAGTCAAAAGCAGTATATCACATCTATTCTCTTTAAATTTGGCATGACAGAGGCTGAGTCTATTGGAACTCCATTAGATCCCAATTTTAAATTTTCTACTGAAGAAGAACCTATAGTTAATGTACCATATCAAGAATTGATTGGCTCATTAATGTACTTGTGTGTGGCAACGCGTCCTGACATTTCATTTGCAGTGTCATTCCTCAGCCAATTTTACACGTGCCATACAAAAAAGCATTGGAATGCAGCGAAAAGGATTCTTCGGTATTTGAAAGGCACTCAAGACTTATGTCTAACGTACAGTGGTAGTCATTTCGATCTAGAAGGATTTGTTGATGCCGATTGGGCGAATGATACTTCAGATAGGAAGTCTTTCACTGGTTTTGTGTTCAAATCTTCAAATAGTGCTATTTCTTGGGGATGTCGTAAACAATTAAGTACCGCACTGTCATCCACAGAAGCGGATTATATAGCTATAACAGAAGCTGCTAAGAAAGCTGTATATCTTAAAAGTTTAATGAATGAGATTATGAATCTTGGAAAGCTTCATATGAATCAAGAGGAATCTGTTATATTATATAACGACAATCAATCTGCTCAGAAGATAGTAACAAGTTCTGGCTATCATAAGCGTACAAAGCATATCGATGTTAGATATCACTATATTAAAGAGCTGATTATCAACAAGAAGATTAATCTTTTATATATGCCTACCACACTTATGGTTGCAGACATTTGTACTAAATCTTTACCAGTTCCCAAACACAGATTGTGTACAGAGGGATTGGGTTTGAAGTGAACTGTTTTACTTTTATTGAATTTATTGTTTTATACGCTTAAAGGGACGTGTTGGAATTCATGGTACCGATTTGATTTAATCCTATATGAAATAATAAATCATCTTTTCTAAGTTTGTCATATATATTATTGATGTTGACATATGTAATTTTGACTGAAAATAAGTTAATTAAATGTTCTCATGAAACAAGCTAGTTATATCACAGAGTACACCATCTAACAAGAGGCGAAAGAAAGTAGTTTCCGTGATCGCAAATTTGTGTGCACATGCGTGAATTAATTAGTTTATCTGTCAATGTCAAGCCGTCACTTCCGTAGATTCCCATCAGTTCACCGTGTATTATTTTGAGATTAGGTTGAAAATGAGCTACTCCTCATTACACAAATGAGATGAATAATAAGGTGTTCATATGTTAGTAGTTAAAAAAAATATTCTATAGACCTAATTGGGAGGGATGTACATCAACACTACTATTATTCTAAGTGTAGTGTTACTTTTCTCAGTGTATAAGGTAGTTTATCTGTCAATGCCTCAACGTATTTCCGCTCAATATCTTGTTAGTCCAACTTCAAAGGAACCGACAAAGCTTTCGTCTCTTGTTAGATGGTGTACTCTGTGGTTATATCTGTTCGGAATATATTTACAATAATAGTTCCACTACCATTTAACTATACTTTCTTCTTGGTAGAAACAGTCATCAAGGTTTGCTATCATTTGACCATCAGGGCAGTGTTTGTCTGCTCTGGGACTATACCTGTCTTTTGCAATAATCGCAAGATCATCAGCATACTCTAATCAATGCATGGTTTTGGATGTCAGCCTCTTCAGTAGTTCGTCTTCTTGCGGGTAACCCCTGCTTGTTTTAGCTTTTTTCGAAACTGGCGTTTATCCACCGACACAGGAGCAGTTGTACTCTATTTTTTCTAAATTTTGGTAATTGACGATGCATATGCATTATTGAAAGCTCCCTTAATGTCTACCAATGTTGTTATGGCTATATCTTTGTCCTCTAGGGATTTTATTTGCAGACCAGTGCTTACTCTGCTAACATGCCTGGATAATGCGCCAATTGCTACTGATTGGACGGTATGTATTGGGCATCATTTTATTCAGTCTCCCCGCTTGGGCAGGGCAAAAAGCAAATGAAATGGAAACCGTTTATAATGGATGATTCGCCAAAGTTCACAGGAGACTTAGGTAGTGAGCATGCCGCACACTTTATGCTAGCGCAATATCCTGCAAATGAACATTTCTTCGCACTGAAGGACGGAAAGCCACTGGCAAAAAATTATATGACAGATGCAGTCTGGTGGAAAATTGAAGGAGATCGGCTGGGGAAAGTAATCTAAATAAAGAGAACAATGAAATATTCAAAGAGGTCGCTGTGAAATATGCCAGTGGCCAGTCACAACATCTAAAATAATCTTACTTTACTAAATGTTTACTTGAGAAATACGCAAAACTTCCAGTTTTTTGAAGTTTATAAAACATCAAGCAATACTTTTATCATAATTATTATAATCTCTAGAGGGAGACATTTCTGACGGCATCTCAATATTATTAATAATCCATGAAATATTTCCTTGCACATAAAAGCATTGAAGTAATTTGAATATCGCTTCGTCTGATTTCGTCCAATATTCACCAAATTATTTTAATTTGGAATATTTGGAATAACACGGCGTACCACTACACCAAATTTTCTGGACTTCACCAACATTAGTATTTTCCCCGTTATAAATAAAGGCGTACCTGCGTTTCTTACACGACTCATGTTTCACATTAAACCTTTTGTTTCAAAAGAAAGCCAAAGCAAAGATCATCTATATTTTGAAGATTTTACCCCTTAGCACCAATATAAAGTGAAAATTTATGGAATAAAAGCGATAAAATCGAACGAAAGACTTTCTTTTGTTCTGTGTACTTGTCTCAATGAAATAGTTATTTTTATAGGCCCGTCCAAAACATATTTAGATATTTTTATTGAGACAGACGTCTTATTTCATTTCACAAAATTCTGATAGTGCTTCCTCTGTTGAAATAATTCCCTTCCCTATAATTCTCACATTAATCGTTTTATTGCCTAATAATAATTCAACTGCCCAGCTGGATACAATTAATAAGCACCAAAAGGTGTGAGCCGAGGAAGATTACTCCGGTTAACACATATATCAGACCAGTACCTTAGAGGGTAGCTGTAGTCCGTTCCCTAGCAAATGTCCAATAAATCAACTAATACGCTCCTAATAAAGGGAGTCCTCTAGAAGTAACTCAGAAGAAAATGAGATTACAAAAAGGTTGCAATAATAATATACTATGATAAAAATAAAGACGGATTCTATACAACTTTCCAAATTGAATCGTGTGTGTTCCTTGGTGCCTTTATTGGGAGGACAGTTTGTACCGACCCCATCCGTTGGAGGGACTAGAATAGCATTGGAAAGCACAAACAGGAGTCGGAAAAAATACAATCTCATAGATTTCCTTTGAGTACGCTTGAGACCTCATCGCTAATATATTATAACCTATATCGTCCCAGATCTCAAATAATCAAAGAAAAACATTAAGCGGTAACGTTGCATATTATGGCTCAAGTGAAACATATTTTTTCTTTGTGAGAAATCTTGAAAATGAAGGTGTGTTTGGTGATGCTTATAATATGAACAGCTTTTTTGTTCAAATTATGATTGGAATGTAGGTCGACGAAAAACTATATCCGGCAAAATCTTGGTTATGCAAGGGATTGTCGAAAACTGGAATTCGACTATTCTATGATTAGTCCAAATATCACAAACATCGATCAAAAATAAACCGTGAATGTTAAGTTCAAATTCTTCAAATGAAAAAACATGGTGAGCTTTAGCAGTTCTGGCTTGTCTATTTGACGACATCTACTTCACAAGGAAAACAAAAATTCAACTCAACTTTCTCATAAAAGTATTGGCGTATATAATGCGATTGTACCATTGTCCGACAAAAAATTGGAAAATATACTTAAATATACTTAGATAATCTGTGGGCAATGAATGTTTCACTACTAGGATAAAGAGAAAGAGATTTGGAACAGACTACATATTATATTAATATCGAAGGTGTTTCTGGTATCCTGAATTTGGGAGGAAATGTCAAGAATCGTAATATGTTTTTTACAAGCAGTACGACTATCAAAACGTTTAAAACATTCATCTCAATCTCTCAACAAATAAATTAGATTCAATGCTCCTTCTTTCCATTTCCTCTTGATAATTATTTCCACCATATGCTTCTTCAGTTTTTTTGTGATCTTCACCTTATCTGCATTTCTACAATTCACTCACTATTATTTCTTGTCAATAATAGTTATTATTTTGTTTCATCCTATGTGTGATGAATTATTGTTTATGGAATAACCTTCGACATGTCTGTAGGCTCAATACGACTTATCTTGTCTGGCCTAGTGTACTAGTTTGTATGTATTCCAGCTCTGTCTAGCTGCAAAGCTTCAAAATAGTGCCATGATACGATGGGACGTGTCCGGTTTTACAATATACCAAACCCTCAATCGCATTTCTTCCACAATCCTGATAATAAAATGGAAAACATGCTTACGAAGTTTTCAGTTTCCTGAATCTTGATAGGCTTTATTTGATTTCATTTATGATGATTGAATAAAAATTTCAGAATATACAATTCATTTTTCCTTACGTAATGAGGAATGATTTTTTGGCTTGTGACAAAAGGTATGAACGGTGCGTCGTGGGGATATGCTGGTATAATTTGAATGAAGGAATTGGAAATAAATTCCAGCCTCAATAAGTTTTAGTATATCTTCTGTAAGTTCCTTGTGGCATTACGTGTTCTTTTTTCTTATTCTTTTGGGAATCAAACCACAATAATGTTTTTTATTTTTTATTTCGACGTTTCGGTAGCGTTCCAGCTACCGTTGTCAAGATTAACTAAAAGAAACGTCGAAATAAAAAATAAAAAACATTATTGTGGTTTGATTCCCAAAAGAATAAGAAAAAAGAATAAGTTTTAGTATATTATAATTAAATGTCATTGATATAATACATGGTGTATGAAGTGATTGGTGTATGATGGTTCCTTGCCGTTGGGCATTATCCAGTCCTGTTTTTGGTTATCTGAGTTCAGTTTTGTACGTGTGGGTCTGTTAGGATGGAAGTTTCGGCTGTCATGTTCCTGAAAAGGCCTGGGCTGGTATAATTTGGAAGGTGTTGAGACACTAAACTGATTAAATATGAAATTATATATTAATGTTCAATTGGTCTAAAAGTCACACATGGTTATGCATATTTTGGCAATTTTGGGAGTTAGATTCGAATATTTCTGTCTATATAACTCTTATTCAATTGAAGCTTGGGATTTTTTGAGTTAAGAGGCTATAAAATCCGAATGAACTATTTATGAAACTGATTGATGATTGATATTATTTTCTCACGAAAAAGGATTGGATGTTAAGTGATTTTGTGGAGCTTAAAATACTTGTACTCGTCTCGTTGATCTATGTCGCCCGTATTTAATCGGTAAGTATATTACTATAAAATAGTAATATTTCCAAATATTAAACAGAAACATATAACTTTTTTGTGAACATTTTTTGAATCATATCATTTGTATGTTGAAAATAGGGAGATATTACAAAAATTATGATTCCATTTGTCTTTGAAAATTTTCGGTTTCATACCTTTTATTCACCCCAAACTCGTGAAAATGGAATGACAATATGTATAATCCCTTTCAATGACACCAGACCATTTTGTTTTATTCTTTTTACTGTCGCATTAATGTTAGTAATTAGTGAAGATTCACTTCAAGTGAATCTGGTTATTGTTCTCATCACAAATATGTAGTATTTTTAGGTCTGTGTTAGATGTTGATGAATGCTTGGGTATCAAGAAAATTTGAATTCGAAAACAGGAAATTCTGTACTGACCGTAAAAAAATAGCAAATTAGAGGCTTTGTAAAAAATCGATTTTATAGAATTTATCTGAATGCAAATGATGAAACGTTTTGAACAAAACTCGATGTATCAAAATAATGACAGTTGTCATAAGAGGTCAAAATAAATTCCTATGAATACAACCGACTAATCGTGTTTGACGCTATCTCTTTTCAACATTTGGAGGTAATATAATAAGAGTTACAAAAGAATGTATGTCATTGCTTGAAAGACAAGTGTGTTACTGTCAGTAGAAAAGGATGAGGTATATAAAGTTTGTGTTTACTACTGTTCATTGTTAGTGACGTGAGGGTGAATGTCAATTTTTTCTACAGTAGTTTTTCATTGTTTCCCATATCTTTGCACATTGATCTTGAATGGGAAAAAGATATCGAGAATATCCCCATAGGGATGATAATACCTAAGCTTGAATATTTGTACTATCATATCTACTTTCTTTTATTCATATGATATATTAAGTCAATCACAAAATAGGTCACTATTTGGTTCAGCTAAAATATCAAACATCAAGTAGGCATCACATCAAATTGGACATACGATCTGTTCATTAATAAATAACTCTATCATCCTAAAACTGGTTTATTACATGGTGTCAGAAGTGAAAATATATTAAAATCATGGATTAAGAGGACAACACGAAACAAGTTGAGGGTTTGGAAACTCTTTGATTATAAGTCCAACAACAACAACAAGCCCAACAACAACAGTTGACATATATCAACACTACCACACACGACCATACCCGGTCTACAGCCACCGAAAGCTTCTGAAATCGAAAACAACAGTAGAGGATTGGAAAAAGTGGCTGCAACTCTTCGACGGGTATGAAAAGGTAGTAAACCTTTCAATCAAACTGTCTGGACAACAAATTTCGACCTTCATGCTCAAATTACCAATAGTCGAAACTGTTGTCCTGAGCAAAATGAAGCTTTCGACAGTTGCAAGTGAAAAAATGCCAATATGGATGGTGATCTGGAGCTGAGAATAACATGAGACCATTCTACCATAGAGGTGCGAGATAATAATTCAAGAGAAAAACTTATGCAGGAACAGCTAGCTATCACTTATAGGAGTGATTGACTATTGCCAAGCTTTCGAAACGACCTCAGAGTAATTAGGAAAATTAACGAACCACCACCATTTGCTAGTCCAATGGTCATCGTTAAAAAGCATTTATATATAAAACCGTAAAGTAAAATACGAACCTGCTCAATTTAACTGCCCACCTGCTTTTGTTCACATCCGGAGTCAATAATATAACAGAGTACGAATTTGTGTTCTCGATTTTGTGTTTTAATATTTTTGTAATTTCAATAAACTCATTTTCTAATCTAATTGTTCATTTTTCAATTTCCAATATTTACTTTTTTATTTTTACCTTTTCTGGAAAATTATGACCTATGAAACTGTTAATTTTAAGGTGGAATTTCGAAATAATTAGTATCGGTCAAATTCCAAAATCGAGGTAGTAAATAACCCAATGATAGTAGATCGTGAGGTACCTGAGGCGCCGCCCTTGTGTCGGGATTTTCTCCTCCGACAGTAACAGTCAACAAGAGAGATATCAAGTGCTGGCCAATCATTTGTTGCTCTCAAATCTTCTGCTATTTGTGTCTGGTGTGTTTATCTTGTAAAACAAACAGGTGGGTATAAAGTCAACACACGATTCGAACAACAATTTTAATCAGATCGATCATATTTTTCTATATTCAGCTTATTTTTATGATCATTTCAGCAAACTATAGTTACAATCAACAATTAACACTCCTATATCAATAAGGCTCACTTATATACAGAGTACAGCAAAAAGTTATTGAAGCACCATTCACTGGTTTGAGCGGTTGAGTTGAGCTTCGGGTTATTTATGAAAACAATATGAATAGTTCATTCCAAGAATCTTCTTTAAGATAGTTCTATTTGTGACCAGTTTATACAAAACTTTTCTACAGTATCTTCAGCCCTTTTTCATCAACAATTTGTACTTTCATTGGCTTTGGTGAACTTTCTCCTCCTTATAACTTCCATTTTATCTCCACTTTTTCATTAGAAAAACCTGAAGACAAAATAATCCAAACTAGGAAGATTATTATTTGGTCCGAAACAGAGGTGAAATGGAAACGAATGAACATTGTGGTTTATCAGTTTTCATCGTTAATATTGTTGAATTGTAATGTCTGCTTGTGACACGTTG
Source organism: Galerucella calmariensis (assembly GCA_910591675.1). NCBI lineage: Eukaryota > Metazoa > Arthropoda > Insecta > Coleoptera > Chrysomelidae > Galerucella > Galerucella calmariensis. Next base: position 96,388 of record CAJUYG010000092.1, on the reverse strand, counting down.
GCAATTGCATTCTGCTAGTAAGCTATAATTGCATTTTATGGTTAATAAAACCGAGATAAAATATTACCCTCTTGATGTTTATCATATTCCAAGTTGGTGATGGGGCAATTTGTGGTTTTATAGCTGTCGAATGCAACATTAGAAATGTACAGTTTCCAGTTGCAAATTGATCATATTTATTCTTGATATCAACTACAAAATAACCTGAGACTATTGATTCACATTGAAATTTTTGAATATAAAATAAATTAAATTAAATTGAATTAAATAAATACAGGGTGTTTCAAAAAAAGGTAACACCGTCTCTAGAATAGGTAAAAAACTGAAAAATAATTGGGGTTTGCTTAGTAAATTTTTTTTCTAACGCCATCCGTTTTCAAGATAAAGGGCGTTGAAGAAAATAAAAAATTACACATTTCTTACGATTTTGCCGAAACTACTGGCACCATTGTAATGAAATTTCATACGAATATGTTTTGGAAGCTGATATATCCCATGAATTTGTTTTTATAACTAACTCTCATAGAGGGCGCTAGTTACACGATTCATACAACGTATTATTTAACATAACTTTTTTAAGGGTAGAATTATTAGTCAAAACTCCAAGTGAACATAAACATCGTTTAATTCTACACCAAAAAGGTACTCTTTGGTAAAACTCGATATTATGTACCGTTTTCGGAATATTTTGATTTGAAAATTATGAAGTAATAACCGCTCCTCGTATAAGTTAATGATAAATTTATTAATTAAAAAAACTTACAATAAGAAAATTAAAATAAAGACAAAGAACATAACATAAAATTCAATTAGAGTAAATGTTCAAAATGTCGTCCGTTTTCACGAATACACAAGTCTATCCTTTTTTCTAAAGAATCCATTAACGGTTGGGGATCATCTATGATGTCATTAAAGTGACGTTTAATTCTGTCTATTAATTCTTGACGAGAATTCACCTCTGTAGCATAGACTTTTTCCTTAATATACGACCAGACTGTGTAGTCCAAAGGATTAAAATCGCATGACCGAGGAGGCCAATGAATCGGAGCTTCTGCACCTCTACCAATCCATCGATTCCGAAAATTGTTACTCAACCAATTACGACACCTTCTATCAAAGCGCGGTGGAGCTCCATTATGCATAAAAAATAATGATGTTCGCTCATTTATCGATAAATCTTCTAATATCTCAAATAAGTGATTATTTAAAAAATCAAGGTACATATCACCACTTGAATTTCCAGGTAGAATATGATAACCTATTAATCTGTTACCTTAAGTTGCTGCCCAAACATTAACTTTAAATGAGTGTTGGTAATGTGATACCCTTTTGGCTTGTGGATTCTCATCACACCAGTAGTGTGCGTTATGGGAGTTAAACATACCTTGTCGCGTAAAGGTGGCCTCGTCCGTAAAAAGAATACATTTAAAAAAATTTGGATTGAGGGCTGTCCTTTCTCGCAATATTTCACAAAAATCGACTCTAACCGGTAGATCGTCCGGCAAGAGTTCTTGAACTTGTCTGTAATGGTAAGGATGTAGCTGCTGCTCTTTAAGTATCCGCCAAGTAGTTGAAGAAGATGTATTTGTTTGTCCTGCCATATTCCTTACACTTAATGTTGGATTTTGATCAACTAAATTTAAAATAATTTTTTCTTTATTAATTGTTCTTGTTGTTCTTGGTCTACCTGAATTTATTTTCTTTGGTCTTACATTCCCAGTTTCTCGACAACGTCGTTCAACTGCTCTAAATGTTTTTTTACTTGGTAAGTTTCTTCTAGGAAACTTTTCTGCATAACGCGTAAAAGCTGCACTAGATTTTCCCAAACACTCGCCTAAAGTTAATAACATGTCGGTGTATTCAACATTTGAGTACATTTTGTTTAACAATATCTAATTTTACAAATAACAAGGTTTCAAAACTCTATTTATTGTTGACTTATTGTCATAACAATCAATAAATGTCAATTTTACATGGCAAACTTAGAGAAAAGCGAACTTTATTATTAGTTTATACCAGGAGCGCTTATAACTTCATAATTTTCAAATCAAAATATTCCGAAAACGGTACATAATATCGAGTTTTACCAAGAGTACCTTTTTGGTGTAAAATTAAACGATGTTTATGTTCACTTGGAGTTTTGACTAATAATTCTATCCTTAAAAAAGTTATGTTGAATAATACGTTGTATGAATCGTGTAACTAGCGCCCTCTATGAGAGTTAGATATAAAAACAAATTCATGGGATATATCAGCTTCCAAAACATATTCGTATAAAATTTCATTGCAATGGTGCCAGTAGTTTCGGCAAAATCGTAAGAAATGTGTAATTTTTCATTTTCTTCAACGCCCTTTATCTTGAAAACGGATGGCGTTAGAAAAAAATTTCACTAAGCCAACCCCAATTATTTTTCTGTTTTTTACCTATCCTAGAGACGGTGTTACATTTTTTTGAAACACCCTGTATAAATTATTGTTCATGCTTTGCTTTACAATGTGTAAAGTAAAAGTGTTCTTAAATTTGTACCACGTCTGTTTTAAACTAACCACGTCGTTCAAAGATTCTGAACTTCCTATAGATTTTTATGTAATGCTTGTAGATTACAAAGGGGTAGATTGGTACTGTTACCAATAGGATCTTTTGGATACATCTATATTTTCAGTAACAAGTAAATAGATCTTGAGATGGCAATATTTTCCAAAATGTTTGTCTCAAAAATACGGACAATATTTTGGAAAACTTAATCTGATAAAAGTAATTTTGTATAACTAACTTGTTTTGACTGAAAGAACATGTACTTTGCTATTAGTATTAAGTATGTGTTGACATAAAATAAAAAAATAGTAGTGTACCTAACTAGTGCGTCAGCGGAGTTCGGCTATCAATCGCGTGCGGAAAAGTCACTTCACGCAAGTGTTAGGTACACCATTCTTTTACTAGCATGCGGAATAAAAATCGAAAGCCAACATAAAGAAGCATTCATTAGAAAAACATATATATCAACAAATTGATTAATTTAATTTGACATTCATTTGATGAGGCTTATACCGGAGCAATTGAAAAATTATCGAAACATACATTTCTTTTCATTAAAAATTATAGCAGAATTCTAATAAATTTCTTAATTTTCCAGTAAATTGGTGAGCGACAATCATACAAATATATTTTAAGTATTCAAATGTCAGTATACTCCCCAAAAACTTAACAAATATATTTTTCCGCTGAACTTGAATCTGATGTCATCGAATATTACACATACCTATATGTCTTGAATAGAAAATTATATCATTTTCATTGCAGTATACTGACGGTTGGATTTAAACATTTGTTTTCTTGAGGTGGTTGATTCTTTCCTCAATTTCCTGCTGGTTTGTACCTAGAAATAGAACCGATTCTTGCGAGTCTTTTATTGTGAACCTGGTTATGGTCTAGAAAAAAAGGATTAAGAAATATTACAGGAAATATAATAATGAAATTGATTTATCAGTCGAAAACTTGGCTGTATCGGCGGGCGTAATTTCGGCCGGTAATCCCTTGGCCTACCTGCATAAATCAAGGGGTACCATTTATGACAGGGGTAATTTCGGCCGAGGGGTTGATGTTTACGATGAGATTAAAATATTGGTAATTACGCTTAATAGTTTAAGATGTTTAGCCAAACTGTACACTGTTGGTGCGGAATACACAGTTACTAGAAGTGAATTAATCCACAACCACGAGTCCGATGAAACTACGTTGGAGAGAAAAATAGTGACGACTTCATGCAAGCGCAAAGCTGAGGAAGACATATCGGAGAAACCTTCAAAAATTATTAAAAGCGTTCTTTCAAATCATTTGCCATAGAATTTGTCATAGATAGATGTCAGTCTAATAAGAAGAAATTTGTACAACAGCCGCCGTAAGCTCTCACCAGCCCTGCCTAAGGATATTCACGATGTACATTCTGTACTCGATAGTTATGGACCGAAAACCACAACAGGTGAAAATTTTTTGTTTATTAACAGCATAGCTGATAATATCATTGTTTTTTCTTGCCATACAAATATAATAAGTTTATGTAAAATGAAAGATTTTTACATGGATGGCACATTTTCTTATTGTACAAAATATTTTTATCAGTTATTTACCATCCATGGACTGGAAAATGGGCATTATGTTCCTCTTTTGTATTGTCTGTTGCCCAATAAGACCAGTGACACATATATCAGACTTTTTCTGTTGGTAAAATCTAAAATTTTTGAACTTTATAATATTGTTTTTGAACCGAAGGAGGTATTTGTGGATTTTGAAATCGCAATTCATAACGCATTAAAAGTTGTCTTTCCCAAAACCAAACTAAATGGTTGTAGATTCCACTTGCACCAGGCGTGGTATAGGAAAATACAATCATTAGGGTTAACCCAAATGTATAAAGATAAAAACTGCGAGGAAAGCAAATGGCTTACTCATACTTTTGGGCTAATTTATTTAGACCCCTCTGAAGTTGAAGATTGTTTCATATTTGATCTCATGTCATACAAACCGGACCATAAACTTATAGATAAATACGCAGACTATTTATTAGAAAACTACATAGCGCCAGAATCTCATTTTCCACCAAATATATGAGCATATGAAAACCCATCAATTAAAAGAACAACAAATGCCTGCAAATCATTCCATTCGCACTTTAATTCTAGTTTTTATTCAAGTCACCCTTCTATATTTATTTTTATAGAAAAATTAAAAGATTGTCAGATCGATGCATATTTAAAAATAAAAAATTTAAATATTCCAGCAAAAATTAAAGACAAACAAGTAAAAAACAAACTAAAATTTATCGAAAACATGGTAAATATGCTTCGATCAGACAATATTTCTGGAATTAATTTCGTTAAATCTGTATCACATCAAAACGTTTTTTAAAAATTTATAGTTTACCCAAGTTATAGAAATAAAATGATGTAATAATTTTATTGAAATAAATAAATATTTTAATATAAAGCATTCTGTTATTTTATTTGATTTGCGGCCGAAAATACCTATGAGATAAGGAAGCAACTTAAAACCTCCGGCCGAATTTACCTACCAGCTTTTAGTACCTGACCTTTTTCCGGCCGAAATTACATCCGCCCGGCTGTATTAGCCTAGGTACATTTACAATCTCAGGAAAAATTTTTAAGATTATTTTGTAATAATATTTAAAATGACCGTACTCAGTCTTGCATAAAAATAGACTCAAATTTGATTTGTTTACAGGAGGTTGGATACTTATACAAAGTTATTTCCCAATTTCATTTTCTAATATACGATTTCTATTTGGAAGCACTTGGAGTTACCAATCAATAGACGTTCTATTTATCTTACCGCGTCCCTTCCGTTATTTTTGTTTAATTAACTGCCACAACTTTTTTTGTGACAAAAAACAAAGAAGACACCTTTAGTCGATAATAACCGACACTCATTCCAACACCTTGCTTCATATTTCCACTTTCAATTAACCATACTATTTCCATTACTTGGAAAAGGTGTCTACAAGAAAAAAACAACGTTCAAATATTAGTATCCAAAAACAATAATTCGATTAAAAAGTTGCACGTCATATTCCTTTACGAGCGGCCGCTCTTTAAAAAATCGGATCCTCTGAGAGACTACTCATTAAGTCATTACCTTCTCACCTGTCTTATACATTTCGAAAATCATCTGAAAATAACATTTTATTTAATGGATAGTAGGAATGCCAAAGGTCGGGTTTTTTTAAGCTACTGTCCATGCCAAAAAAAATTTTAATTTGTTTCACTTATCGTTTATAATTAATGCTAAATAATAGGCAATTTACAGTGCATTGCCGATTCTTTAGCCAGGGAAGCCGCTGGACTAAAAATTCTAGGACCCAGTGACACCTACGGCCTAACGACTTCGACAATTGTGGAACTAGCCAAACGTTATACCCATGCTCAATCCCTTAAGAGATGGGATGGAATCAAAGGATGCAGTCTTGCCAGGATCACCCTGGGCTACCCTGGGAAGCTGGCGCCGAAGGAATATTTGGCGATGACCAGGAAAACCTACGTTCAACAGTAGGATTTCTGACTGGCCACTTTCAACTGAGGAAACACCTCCATACTATGGGACTAGTGGACACACCTCTATGCAGGATGTGTGAACAGGAAGATGAAACTGTCATGTCTTATGCGAGTGTCCGGATTTATCGTCAATAAGAGAGTGTGTGTTCGGTGAGTCTTGGCCTACACCTGCCGATATAAAGGAGATGTCTCCCAGTGACCTGTCCACCTTCCTGAGAAGGACAGAATGGACGATGACCTAGGAGGACAACTCCTCGGGAGGATGTACAATGGTTAACATGTGGCCTAAGTGCTGTGAGCCTACACTCACCCTCCCTACTCTACAGATACAGATAGGCAATTTAAAAAATTCATAGCAGTTGCAGTTTTTATTCAGCAGTTAGGTATCTGTTTGATAAAAGTAACTTGGAGATAAAGTTTCAGTTGAGTTTTCGAGATATTTTTTGAACACAAGTTTTTTAACTGTAAGATGAAGAATGTTGGTTATAGTGATGGATAAATATAACATAATGTGAATTACGTATTAGATAGTGTTATGTATCAGATAGATAGATAGTAAGTATGAGATATTAGATAGTCCTTCAGCACGAACGCCTGCGTAGTGAGGGAAAATGTCGATAATTTTGAGAAATTGGGTAGCATGCTTTTCATGCATTATTCAGAATAAATAAAGATATTGTTGATATTAGATCTAATTGAGGAATCACCAGATTTCCGAACTGATAGGTAAGTGATCATTCCCACCACTATTATAATTAGTATTCTTTAGCATTTTGAATCTTCAGAAATAACAGTATTGGACCATTGGTTCAAGTCCTACCGGCACTAAGATTTTATGCAACTGGCCAATTTTTGATATCCTTTGAAAATTTCTGAAGTGGAAACAAAAGTTCTGCTTCAAAAATCAAAAGAGTGTTTTATGCAATTGCATCTTTGTCATAAAGATATATACTGATGCCACAAGGAAAAGTTAGTGAGTTAGTGGTCAGAACTAGGAATCCTATGAAAAGACAGTATGTGGTTTGGTAAAGACGATTCCCAGTTCTTGCACTAAAACTACGGTTGAAGTATCACAAACATACTATGAACAGAATATAAATTTGATAGGTATTCAGTGAGGATGGGAGAGAAAAAAAAATAAACTGTTACAGAGATAAATATGGAAAGGAGAAAAAATATCACATCCATCATTCAGGATCATTAAAATATGAAGGGAATGAACTAATCAAGAAATAAACGGTAAGAATAAGTCATTCTATTGACTATTAAGAATCGTATTTCAATTTTTTTATTTCAAACTCATACTTTCAAATATTTCTTCTAATTTGTCAACTTTCTTCTTGATATTTAAGAATGTTCATTTTCATCTGATGCTCTTCCTTTGCCTGCGCTGAATTTTCCAACAGCAAAAGCTCTTCCTTTTGAGTCCAAATTTTCAACTTTCGCTGCAATTGATTTTGGCATTCATTTCCAAAAACTGGCCTTTTTTGACTAGACCAATATTTTTCTGCGAAATTGAGAATATTGATTTAAAAGAGAACCAACTAATACCGTTGATTGAGAACTTCAATCAACGCTAATACGAAGCAATCTCAATACTTGCTTTTGTTGTCTTGTACTGACAGTGGAATACTCTCCTTTTTTTTCTTGTACCGAAGAATAAGAAGGATACGCTTATGAATAATCAGGTGCAACTGTATTTGTCAATTCTCGTCAGATTTCACATTGACTTCAGGATGTAAAGCTGTTTGTATCATTTTGAAGCTAAAATCAGACCAATTTGTCTCAATAATTTCTTCATGTAATTTATCTGACACTACCAGCTCCTCAGATACTGATGGTTCATCTATACAAGTTATAATGAAGATATACATCTATTAAAAAAAGCGTTAATTCTGGAATATGTATAAGTTGATTACTGTTAAGTATTATTGTTGATATTTGATATTATAAAAATTGTGTCATTGTGTGTGTTGATAATTGATCAGTAATTTGAAATGATTAAGACTTTACCAAGAATGTTGTCTGAATCAAAACGGTTTTTAAATCCATGTACAGACATAGAAATTGTATCATACAGCTCCTTTTTTTAACACTAGGTGGTGAGGACATAGTATATGTTGTCATCCACCAGTACCTTGCAGGTTGCTTTTCTTAGCAGCACTTTTTTCCATATCTTTTTCAATTTCTTCCATCTGTTTGAATGTTTTATTATATATAATAATTATAATTAAGAAATAAAATTTTTTACAGGGCCACTACTGCAACTGTTAAAACTTCTCTCTATATGCTTCCAAGCCTCTTTGGATTTCCAAGTTGTACCATCTGTTCTCTTATTCTCAATTAAATTCTACGCTTTATTGGCCAGTTTTAAAATTGAATTAATTTCTTCCTAAGTGAAATTGCTCCCTAGTCTTTTATTATTAGTCTCCATTTAATCAAAATGAATTGGGCTTCCACAATACACAAGTACAGAATATGAATATAAAATATTATACTATACATAGACAGAAGGGCATAGAATATAATCCACAAAACATAACAAGGTTCAGATGTTACTGATGTCAGTATGGTAGGTATGTATGGACTATCTATTCTCTACTATATACTCAGTGTTCATTTTATTATATTCACTCTGCGAATATTGTCATTTGCAAGATTATAATTTTACATCTAGTTGATCTACATAATTTTTTTTGTATAATACCTACATTTCATATATTTTGACAGGGAAGAACAATGTATACAAGTATTAAAGTATTGTTATCTTTGTATTCTGAATAGTTTTCACCTTTCCATTCTCAAAGGTGTTCCCTTCCCAGTAGGTGGCCTTCTGTATCTTTTGAAGTCTCAGGTCAACAAGTTTTTTAATTATGTTCGTAATAAATTTGACTATTTCTTCGAAGTTTAACTAAAGTGCCGATGATTCGTCGAAAATTTCCAGTCTAGTGTGTGTGGTCAGTTAAGGAATAAAGACCGTGGATTATAATTTTCAAAAGATTATTCATACATCCAATGTGACTAGTTTCATACTGATTTAGGATGAAAAACTCGTTGACACTCTATATGTGAAGGAGTATCGTATTCTTTAGAAAATTATAAGTATATATTCAATATTACAATTTGTGGTCTATCTACGAATAGCTGTGTCCCTACAAACAAAGGAAATCATCAAATAATTGGGACATTGGAAGAATTAAAATAAAATGAGCTCCTGAAAGGGCTGAAATCCCAAATATTTTGATAAGAAATGTGCCTCATCAAGTCATAGATAAGATTGTGGAAAGAAAAGTTTCATTCTAGAAACGGTTTATTATCCGGAGGCAGGGAAATCTGCTAACGTGATTCCAGTAACCAAATCCCCTAATGGCAGAAATTGCATTGAGAACTACAGACCTCCCAAGTAACATTTCATTTTCCAAGCAAATAATGCTAGATCGAAGCAAATAATCCAGAAAAAATGCTAAAGTTTGGCATATTCTTAGCATTATTTTATAGAATTATTTCAGCATTCCTTCAAAGACGTCCAATCTGTTTCGAGACCAAATATTGCAGCCAAGTAGCAATGATTGCTAATAAGTCATTGTAAGTAGCCAAAGAATAGAAATATTGGCTTTAAGAAATGCCAAAAAATGAATGGCGAAATTGAAATTTTGTATGGTCATAAAATGCCATTGAGTGCTTCAATGAGTGCCATTTAAAAGCAATGATACGAAGTTTGGTATTGGAATTAATTTGGATTTTAAATGGAAATAAATTCCAAAAAATTTCTTACTGTATTGCTAACCTCAATGCGATTGTAAATCTCAATTCCAGTTGAAAGGTTTCATAATATTTCAGAAATCATTATAGATCAATGAGAAAAAGATTGGATTAAAAATAAATGGAAAATCACAAAACTACGGAAATTTGGACGAACAGATGCGTATTACAGGCGTGTACATAAAAGTAGTAAAGCAGCTAAAAGTTACAACGAAATAACGATAGGCACAGAAGATCACCTTCCTAGTTCCTGGTCCACGTCTCTTTATTGGCCTTGTCGTGGGACTCTTTCTTTACAGGCTAATACCACTACGTCTTGGTGGAAAACTTGTTGTTGCTGTTGTTTCCATCCCATGCCTCAGGAACAACACACAAAATTTTATCTCCACTTTCTAAGGTCTCAATAAATTTAAAGGTAAATACAAACATCTATCTAGCCTTTAATTCTATAAAGCTTCGTATTGGCATAGGAAAATGCTTATTAAATACAATAAAGACATGGCCGAACCGTTCGCTCACGATAATGAGCAATGTTAGTATAAGTATGGAATATGCAAATAATCTGGTTCAGGATATTATTTGATTTCAAACTGGGATACAAATTTCAAATCTGGGAAAGATAAATCAATTTAATCCATCAAATATAATATTATCAATCAATCCAACTAAAAATACTATAAAAAACTCCAATTTCAATTGGATGTATATAATTCATTGATCAATATTGAATATGGCAACACCGTAATTTATAATAAAATAATTCAATTTATAAAGTATATTTTGCTCACAGTTATCACTGGCCCCTCTGTTCTCAGGAAGTATCTCATTCACATTTTACAGAAAATTAGGTTTTGCAGAGATTTATAATGGTTCACAATGATATTTTCCAGTTTCAAAAACAATAATAATTGTCATAATATATTGAAGGAAAGATCTCTAACATAACAGTTGACGATGTTTGTTTTTGTGAACACCTACATAACTGTTGGCATAAATTTCTAATATATGTAAATCTAATATTTATCCAAAACAAAACTTCATTACATTCTCACGAGAAATGTTCAATTGCGCATGATCATTCAAAGCATTGAAAGCCGTTTCTGGACTAAACGACTGCTTCTTCATATCGCATTAACAGCCAATGTTGGCAATCAAATCTAATAAAATGCTCTTTTGGTGCCAATATATGGCTATTCAGGCCTACATGTTAAATTGCTAATAAGCTATCAAATCTACTTTAAGGCCAAACCACGCGCTCCCTATAGGCAGCGATTACGTAATTAATGCTACATGTAGAAGCTTCAGTGGAAGGTTTCAATTGCCTATTAGCTTCAAGAGTGACATAAAAGTCTATTTTAAATCTACTTCGATGCTTGTTGTGTTACTTGGGCTATATCTCTGCTAAGTAATCTCGGCAAAATTTTCGTGCTACTAAATAATATCAAAAAACCATTAACAGTTTGAATATTATCCCGAAGAAGCGATTCGGTTTCAGGGCGGAATACGGATGTCCATCCCAATTAATACGAGTCCTTAACTATGTTGGATTTAGGATTTAAAAGAAAAAATCCCAGTATCGGTTTTGTTGGACATACCCAATGCCTTCAGTTCAGTTTGGCTTCCTGGTTTGATATTTAAGCTGATTGAGCTCTGTATTTCAAGCTATTTATTATCATTTTTCAACTCGTAATCTAAGAAAAGAAAGTGTTCATGATAATAGGAAACGCGAAGGCCATTTCACCTACCCTGTACTCGCTGTTTAATACAGAATTCCCTAAGATCAAATGGAATCTCACTGCACTTCATGCAGGTGATATCTGTATTATTCAAGCAGCGAGGACAGCGGACTTAGCATTGAAAAAAGTTAATCAACATTCAACATTTGAATAATAAGATCATCCCGAACCTAATACTTCCAAAACGAAATACATGGTCTTGAAAGGTCAATTCAGAGCGAAAACCTACCTCTTCAACAAGCTTGAATCACCCAAAACCTCGGTCTCTTATTTGGGGTCTGTTATACAACACAATACATAGCGCCACTTGCATACTGAAGAGAATGAAGTGTAGTATGAATATTATAAAATTAAACCTGATTCGCAACAGGATGGCGAGAACTATTTCATTTCTTCCTATTCCAATGTGTCCAGGAATCCACAGTGAGGTGACTGACTATATTGTTTTTGTCCAAGTAATGGAATAATAACTTCAATGATTATTTTGATATAACTTTAATGTTCCTGGGAAGCGGCGTTGTGGAAGTTGAAGTGCGAAAATTTATGAAAACATGTAGTAGGAGATGCAAAAGATAAATTTGCCGAATGGTAATATATTCAATCCTATCCATCTAACATCTAACATCATCTGACACTTCTCTATTTGATAATTGAAATTTGCATAAATTACTAATCTATGAGCATCATCTTAAGAAGAAGTAAACTTCTCACTTCACCTACAGTATAAAAAGTTACATAGCACATGAAATTCACAAAATGAAGTGGAAGGAATTATTTATCAGGCTATTTTTCTAAACTTGCTGCTAATTTACTTTTGCTACAGTCTTTTCAGTACCTACCTGAGAATCAAATTCTTCCGATGTTGAATTCTAAAATTTTAGAGAGCGAATTATTTTCTTAGTGTCTTTTTCTGGAGCTGAAATGAAATAAGATTATAGTTTATAATTTGAAGTAGAATTTTGGGAACTTCTGTTGTTGTTTGTTATTTATAGTTCTTTCTCATTCAACAATAATACTTAAATAAGATTTATTTAGAAGTCTTAGTAAGTTGTCGAGACCTGGATTTTCATCATGTCAGTTTATTATTTCGGTGTTTAAATGGGTATATAATTGCATGGTACGAATATTTCCTAAGAAATCCTACCAGGTATACACTTCTATTTCAGAAAATTCCCAATCAACATTGGTACAGCAACTATCAACTTTGAAATTGCATGGTCACTATCAGGGTAAGGGCACTCTGAACGCAAGAGGGCGCTGCCACCTTGAGAGTCCCGTCAGTACTAAAATTGCTGATTTAGATAATGAGAACCAGAATGAATACAACTGAAACACCGTTAGTGGTAGTTGTATATACTTCCACATAGTTCAGCGCTGATATCGTAACCTAACAACGTGTATGTTATATGTATGTTATCTCTCCCAACTGCAGACCAACGTTTTAGGACGTGTATCATGACTCATGATTGTGTCTTGAATTAGTCCAGTTTTCGATTTGAAAAACTATTTTGCTTGTTTGTGGGTATGTTGAGTATTTGTAGTTAGTTTTTATTGTTCATAGTGGGACTTTTAATATGTATTGTGAAAGACTGTAATGGTCCACCCGGTGAGCTTTATTTTTATAAAAAAACATGTTTGATTAAATGGAAAGTGACAGAATATTGAAGTAGTTATTCTTTTATGAAGCTTTGAGCTTCTCAGCCATAGATAACAACGTTAAGTTTGGCTAAACACAAATTCAGTTAGAGTATACCTATCCAGTTTACTAACATTCATCTTCCTTCATGTTTGTCATTGAAATAATAAAAAAACGTTCCATTTATTGTATACTCTTTTGTATTAAATAAAATATATAAGCTTGATGATTATTGCTTAATTTTTCCCACTTCATGTATTACATAGTTACATTCTTTGACATTTAATTCAATTTAACTTGACTATTTGATTGTTATTACTGTAATATCAATCCAATGTTGAGTAATTTTGAATGAAATATCACAAAATGACCATAAATCCAATTTTGCAATGGAAGTAAAATCACAGTAATTTTGAATATGCTGCCAAAAACTGTAAAATTAAAGAAATCTTCTTTTTCGGCTGTTAGCGAAATTCACAACTATCTGATTTGAACTGACGGGACTCACAAGGTGGCGCCACCCGTACAAATTGAGGGCACCACGGTTCAGTTTCCCATCTATAAGTATGTTTTATCTATGGTCACTATTATTAGATTCGAAATTGCTACATCGTCCATCTCAGTTAAATAAATGTTGTTGACTCGAGCTTGTGTGAGCTGCAATTATATGATTTGGATCACATTCTCTTTGAGTATTGAAAATATACACAGTATAGAGAAATAATGTATAGGGAACTAATGAAGAACAATATTCTCCGTCCTTTCAACTCAATGCACCTGCAAGCTTTAAAAAAGCTGCCTTTATACAACTTGTCACTGGGATTTATTGAATCGTATAGCTTGAAACTGTATTATTAGCTGAACTTAATTCTTCTGTTACCTAAGAGCGCTCTCAGACGAGACACTTTGTGGCCGGCTACTAGTGTCTGAAGAGAATCGCGCGGATAAAAATACACAGTATATACGTATGCCTTATCTGAGTCTAGTGTGAATGCGTCTATTTATATTAATGTATCTTTACCCGCGCGATTCTTTCCAGACACTAGAAGCCGGCCACAAAGTGTCTCGTCTGAAAGCGCTCTCCAAGTTAATAGTTTCCAACCAATCGTGGTCTACATATACCTCAGCCTACCAAAAAAATAATAGACTCAATACTAAAGTTACTGTCTAGATAGACAAACTCCTCCAGCCGAAAAACAAAAAATAAAAATACGTATAATTAAAAAGTAAAAGTATAAAAATGTGAAGAATGAGTCAAATGTAAAATGTTTAGAATATCCTGTACTTACCTATAAATATAAAATGAATAAACACATCTCTGAACGAGTCAGAACGAATAGTGTCAAGGCATGCATGCTAATCATATCCCCACTAAACTTTTGGATGCTGGATACCCGGCATCCTAGCGTGTGAATGATCCAATATGAATTAATACCGACTACCGGATACCCGATTCCGGTTCCGGTTAGTCTCAAAGGAGCCTAGTTTGATTTGGTCTGTGAGTTTGAGGTGTAGAATAGCATTAACATCTATTTTATTACTGTCATGTTGGTGAATATAGATTTTAGTTAGTAGTCAACAGAAAAAAAAGAGAAAAGTTTTTCATAGAAAATACATAGGTAATATATAGGTATTCAATTTTAATCACTGAAAACAGTTTTTCTATACGTCGGTCTAGCCAAAGTTTAAAATAACGCTCGCTTCTAAGATGTCTCACTAATTCCGGGGAATATCGTGATTATTCTTGTGTAACAACTTAATCAAGATAAATACTAGTGTTGTGGTGCCTGGCGGTATATTATTTTTAAGTCAAACCACATTCACACGTAGATATTATACCTGTAATTTTGAAACTTGAGTTTGGGTATAAACACAGTCATAAATTTTTTTTATGGACTTAATGGATTAGGAAAAAAAAGGTTTCAGTCTAGTTTTATGGGAAAAGTGTATAATAAACACTTCAAAATAACGAGATAAGTAGGTAAGGTATCGGAAGTCAAAATAATCATCAAAGTCGACCCGTTATTTTTTACTTTTAAATATTTATGAACAGGTAAGTCTCCATGATCGTATTATGTTCCATTATTACAGTACCTAAAATTAAAAAGGAAGTCGTGTATTTGTCTCACGAACTGATTAACTCATTTCATAGACAAACAGGATGCTGGATATTTTTGAATATTTTAAAACTACATCGGAAATAATTACGTGCTAAAAAAATTCCACTTCAAACAAATTCTCATTTGTCAATATAACGCTTAAGAAATAACGACCCATTTCTACTTGAAATAGCATACCGTGTGTGTGTCATGGTTGGTTTTGTGCTGCATTTTCGTCTCGGAATTCCTGGAATTGAAATAAATCCTCCCATCCCGACTCATGAATGATTATTGTCAAAATTTATATTAACCGAAATTTACAGCATTATGGGTCAACAATAGAACGAGTCCACATTACGCCAGCTGACAGTCGCTTTTGAGATAGATAAGCGTCTTCTGTTTTAATTGCTTGGGTTTCTCAAAAGTTATATATAACTTTTTATAATAAAAAAAATCATTGAATCTATACAGAACAACTGAATTACAAAACAAAAATATTACTAGATAATCATCAGGACGACTGTCATTGGTGTGAGCTTGTCAGTTGATGGACATGTCATATTATAAATTGCCTACCAACATGCCTTCGAGAATCATTGTATTCTCAAACGCAGTTTATGGTGGTGGTATAATATACGGTGTTTGAAGTCCTCTCAAGAACATCCCAAGTAACATGAAACGTTTTATTCCGTATTACCAGGATGTCATAACACCATAAAACAAAACAACTACCTTGATCATTCTTAAGACCACACTTTCCGTCTAACCAGTGCCAGTAGAACGTAAGGCTCTTTTGTCTTTCTTCTCAGGAGTGCTCCTGACAGACACAGTTCGCTCAATTTCCTTCGTCTGCTGTTTTTCAACCTGTTTAGATTTTAAGGAAATGGGCATTACCTTTTTCCTGGTATCAATGCTTTGTTACCTCGTTTCCTCAAGCTTCCTCCAATGGCGTCATCCCGAAAGTTTTTCAAAAGAGGCTTTTCGATCTACAGGATTCACTATAGCGTCTCCCAGTGGCGTAGTTTTCTTCGTGGTTTCGTGGATATCTAGCTGTGTTAGAGTCTCTAGGAGTCTTTATAGACTCTGTAATAATCTTACTGTCCACCTTCCAAACTCCTTATGCAGGTACGACCCAGGTAGCATTTTTGGTGAGGGGGAAGTAGCTGCCTCTACATTAGAAACTTTAAAGTGTATTGCCAATTTCTCATTACACATTAATACCCCTTATTTCATTTACATGACGTTCCTAGATTGAACCAACTCTATCCGCAACCTGAGGACACTCACAAGAGGTAGCTCAACACATATCGCACAGGAAGGAGAAATATCGAACAATCTGTAGCAAGTATCCAAATATCAATAAACACTGGTCTGACATCCTCCAAATCCTGCCCAGTTTATATCCTTTGAGAATATATTGAGGTCAAATAGTGAAGATCTTTGATCTGAACACAATCGTTTCTTCGTCACATGCAAATTTGTTATGTTATCACTGATTCATTCCGTGCAAAATGTTAACACCTTACGTACCTCAGTATCAGAAGTGGATTTGTTCCCTTCATTGAAGACTATTAACCTTCCAGATGAAATCTGAAATATATTTATCTGTAGCGTTGATGTTCGTGCTGCTTTTATGGTATTATGTGTGTTGGCATCACATCCATTATCAGCTACAATCCTTATTCCCCACAATGTCACGTGTGTGGTTTAGTGAACATATAGTCTCTCATCCCAGAAGGCGGAGCACACCAACAGTCCCCTTTTTCAGTTTTTGTCAAAATTTAGTTAAAAATTGGACTTAATGCAGTAACTACTTATCTCAAGAATGAAGATTGTGATGATCTTTATATCAATATGCATTTACCGGAATTATTCGTGTAGATTTACTTTAAACCCAGTAAAAGTCTACTCTAGGTGGTAGTACAGGTCAACACATTTTCAAAGTAGAGATTTTTCCGCCCAAAACTGCTCTATATATTACATATAAATGTTAAAAAACAAATTTTCCACCAATTTTTAATAGTAGTATGTACCTTGTAAGGCATTAACATGGGGATATTCATAAACTCTCAAGTGCAGCCCGCAGCAACTCTTGTCGGTATATCTCGTTTTGAGATTGTACGGAAGCCATAAAATAATCACCAGTGAATAAGCATAACTTTTGCTTTGTACATATAATGTAAAACTGATAAAATAATATGAAAAAACGCAGATAGCGTATGATGTACACAAAAAAAAGAAAGTTTCAATGCTGTGAAAATGAATTTTCTTTAATCAATTCAAAAACATAAACTGAAAAAATTTGGATACTAATCTTCAAAATACTAATGTTTCACTTAAGTGTTCGTTTTTTCCTCATATAGCACAAATGTAACTACAGTCAATTTTTAAAGTCGAAGAATTATGGTCGGTTCTATTTAAAATTGAAAATTTGTAAAGTATATCTCTGAACTCATATTGTTTTACTTCCTTTATATTAGAAAACTATTCAATTTGGGGCTATTTACAGTTATCTTTAAGGTCTCTAAGCAAAAAAATGCCGATCATTGGACATTCTGCATTGAAAATTTCGATTAATTTCTCAGCTGTCCTGATAACATCTAGAATCAACTATCCACAATTTAATTAAACTTCACGATTATTTCTCTTGAGCGCAGGTCTCAATTGATATATCACACTCTCCGATCTTATCGTTTTTAACTGTAGGTATAGGATATCGTGGAAAATAAAACATAATGAAAAAATTCAACTGTTGAACACCTGTAATTGAGTACTAGGTTGTATTATAAATAAAGGCGGAACCATTGTCTTTATTTCAGCTATATATTTTCATTTTATGACAGCGGCGGACTTGGGAATTTTTGTATTCTGCATGAATGAATATGCATCGGTGAATGTGATATGGGTAAACGTTGATAAGACGATGACGCTGCAGAGCAAAATTTTGTGACGTTGCCAAATTCTTGTTTTTTTCTCTTGTTGAAATGAAAATTAAGTCAATACCTATGACAGCTTATCTTTCTTATTGGTATTTACCTTGTGAGGTATATATCGAAGGAATTCATTTCCAACTATGGTTCGTAGTATGATAGGCTGGATTTTTTTAACAACGAGCCCTGCTCTGTCTCAGTGAAGTTGGACCAGCTTGATATTTGAGCAGAATGGTACCGCTTGTCATACGAGTGAAAGAGTTGACAAAAGAATAATTAATTGGCTTGGCATCACCAGTCAGAGGCTTCGAGACATCACCGTCTCAATCTTTAGGCTTTTTGTGCTCTTGTTTGTATCGTTTATGTGAGAAGAGCAGTACTTACCCCTTATCAGGCTCAACAGTTTCTTCACTAGATCCTTCTTGGAGAAATTCTTCCTTGGGGAATTTAGTCCTAGGTATCCAATGAGGCAGTGCTCCACATTCGGAGATAATGTGTGGAACTGTTCCCTCCTTTTCCATGCATAACCAATAGATAGGCTGCTCCCCATATATGCTAATTTATATTTCGAAAGCGACTTCGAAAGCGCCCTCAGGCATCTCCTCCTACACCATATCTCCTCTCTTTCCAGAGCTTGTTGTATCAGCTCCTTCCTGTGGGCATCCCTTCATTATCGGAATCTCCTAATAAAGTTGTTGTTGCTGTTGAATACTGTATTCCATCAACCGACATAATATGGCGTCGTCCGCTTCACGCCTTGCAGCAGCAGCTATCAAGGAGGTATGGTCGAATGCTCCTTCTCTGTCAAGGAATGCTCCGAGAGCTTTTTCTTCATTTCCCAAAGCAGTCTCATATTTCGAGTGTAAGGTTGTTTCATATGATTTTCCTGGCATAGGTTCCCCAAACCTGCCACTTCATGAGTTCCTCCAGCATGAAAGAATACAGAGATTTTGGCGTGAACGACTCTACCGGGAATGATTATTTCCTGGTGACGTATTGAAGACAATTCGTGCTCTCTTCCAAGCAGGAATGTATTTAGGTGATATTTATAGTTTTCAAAATATCGGAGGAATGTATTTGCCACTTCTGTGGATGCGCTGGGATTATACCATTTAGATTAGATTAGATTAAAACTGGAGTGGCTCTTCGCGCTATTCCACTGCGACCTTTGTAGATCTATTGTGGTCCTCCCTATATTGAGAGTTCTATATCTAGCTTCATTATTTTTTATTAGATTTCTTTCTCGGATGCCGCCTCCCTTGCGTAGTTAGCTCTCTTCCTTCGCCTGTTCTTCCCGAGTATGTGAAACCGCGCCCTTGCTAGGCCTTTGCACTAACATAGTATGTGCTCCTTCTTCCTGACATAACCTACATAGGCTGTCATCTGCTAGGTCAATGGGGCCATTTTCGATAATTTTTTTATTTTAGTTTTAAAAAGTTCCCTACTCGGAAAGACAATTGCCAAAAAATCACAATTTTATCCAACTGATTTCACCCTCAAATTCAGTGTTAAATATGGCCAGATTTAAAACGGGGCGTGTCCAAGCTGTGACGTCAAATCAGCCTACTGGCGACGAGCCCGGCAGCGGCGGCTTGCGGCTTCATATAGACTGTGTGAATGTTGGTTCAATTAGGTATTTTCGGTGAGTTCTTTATCAATAATAATTATAAAATGAGTGGAAAAGTACAAATACAAGTATTGTACTAGATTGTCAAAGTAGAACCGAAAAAACTCCTGAAAACTTTTTATTTCGTTACCTAACGATTTGGAGGTTAGAAAACTTTGGCAGAAAGCTATGCGACGTACTAATATTTGTTTCTAATAAGGGGTCAAACTCACAATATTTTATAGTTATTTCTTCCCTAGGCTTATAGAGATGGTGATCTTCTCTTGTACCCCATTATATCATGAACGTTGTATGTCTCAATCGAGTGGGTTAGACTAGATAAAATGATGAAACACAATATTCCAGATCAAAATTGGACGTCTAGTAATCCAGATCTATATCCAATTCAGACCTTGTTCCATATCATGAAGAGCTGCGAAATTTGAAAAGGCAAAGCAATATCATTGGAGGGTACTTCTAATTTGTTATGTTTTTCTCTGATACATAAAATATAGCTGAAACTTTCATTTTATCAAAAATCGTACGTTTTATAACGTTTTTCGTTAATAAGGTAATATTTCGATTTCATTATTTTTATACAGCTGTATAAAAAATGTTGTATGCAACATATTCATTAAGTGTCTTTTTTCCATTTTCCAATTCATGGAAAAACGAACAGGTTTTGAATAACTTAGTATTTCAAATCAATGTAGGTGTACCACGAAACAGTTGGTATCAAAATCTTAGATTATAATTTAAAATATTAGTACATTTCTGAAAATGAGTGGAAAAAATCACCATCGTGAGTGTTCACGCATAGGTATGACGAATTGGTGCAGTTCGCTACATTGCTAAATTCTATCAACTGTGAGTATATAGTATTATAGACAGTAAGAAGCATGAGGTTCTGGAACTGCAATTTCACAAACTTTTGTTAAATAATTATTTTCAATCTTTTTCCCAAACGCTGAAATTACCTCGCGCATTTATTTGTTTCTTATATGATTAACACTGCAGTGGTGAGAGATTATTCTCAACAATACTACGTGTTTAAAATGAGTTGAGGTACAAGAAGAGCCACGAACGTCTTGATGATCTCACTTCGATGAAAACTGAATACAATTTACTTAGAGAAGTCGATATGGAAGGTTTTTTCTGGAAATTTTCCCAGATGAAATCCAGAAAAGATTCGTTTTGTTTTATATATTAATGTAGCGCTGGCGTAATCCGACACTGCCTACAACTTATATCAGACGTGGTTCCTATTGGAAACTATTTTACGTATTGGAACTCATCACAACTACACACCAGCAAGGAGTATAAGGATTATAATTAAATGGGCCAGTCCAATAATGTTTTCAAAAAAACAATACAGTGTTATCTTCAAATTTTATCGAAATTTTTAGCATACTTGTGAAGCTATTCGAAGCAGAACACAACCCTATAATAATTCCGTGATCATTTTCATAGTTACTCGTTTTAATAAGGTTTGACTAGTACGTAATTAGGGTATTCGTGTAGGGTGTGTGTTAATGGGTTTTGACCACGACATTGGAAATTATATTACAATTTTAACTTGACACGAAATTGTAACTATTGTGATTGTTTTCATCATGCAATAAATTTAAAAATAATCCTAGGAACGTAAAGGTTGTATTTGAATGTATCTTATGCATGAAATGGAAAATCACTATTGTTAAGAGGGAACAGACCTGAAATTATTATTGAAAAAAACGTTTTTTGTTCTACGGACAACTCAATAATTGACAAATCTACTTTTTCTACGGATGTAATAGATTATTTTTATTTCCTAGCCTCATTCGATAATACAATGAGGTACATTGTGGTACATTAATTCTATTTCCTCAACTCATAAGGAAATTGATTATTTCGTTATATTACAGTTACAAGAGCACAGGGGTCATTGTTGTCGTGAGTTCAGATCTCAGTAGGTATAACTTCAAGTTTTTGATTGTTTTTTTTTGATAACAACAAGTGAACTTTTTTTTCTCTTTTATTCATTAGTTATTTGACTTCCCATCGTGAACTTTTGTCATGTTTGGTTTGTAATTTTTCGAAAATAGCTTGCCTTATTGCTAACATGGCTATGAAAAACCTCTTTACTTAACTCAGTGATGTTTCTATTTATTTTTTGTATCAGTTTTTTCAAACAGCTGGCTATATTTTCTGCCTTTTTTAAAGAAAAATTTCATATTTAATGGCACTTAAACTATTCAAGCATATCATACGCTGAACATCTGACTTTTCTCCAAGTTAAAAGTCTTCAGCTTTATAACCTATAGCTTTTTACGTTTCTTACTATTCATAAATAATTTTTCCTCGTCTTGTCTTCCAAAATTTACCTTTCTGATAGTTTTTTTGGAAAAAAGCTAACCCTAAAATGATTGAATATTATTCCTGAGACAATTCGATCCACCAAAGTACTTCCCAAATTCGGAAGATTTGTAAAAAAGTTCCTGTCAGCAGTATCAACAAATCCAATATTTTCTAATATCAATACTTCATCGATTTCCTGGGTGTTATTAATATGTTTTTTTGTTTATCTTCATCCATTTTTTTGATCTGTCTTATTGATCGGTCTATTGCATTTTATTATTTTATTCACTCTCATAACAAGTGCTTGGCAAGTATCAATTCATTCTTATTCGTATTGTAATGTGATGTATATATGTTAGGATCAAACATCGATTTCAGCCAATGGTCAAAAAATA
>CAJUYG010000092.1:28679-73811 GCA_910591675.1 Galerucella calmariensis | reverse complement strand
AACCGTCCAAAAACCGATTTTGTGCATGTCTCAGCTTGCAAACGACACCACTTGTCGCAGCTTCGTTTCAGAGTGCCAGTACTCGTCTAGTATTTGATTCGAGTGCGTGCATAAAAGTCGCTAAAGTGCAAATATATGCTAGTGCCATGGAAGACCTTAAGATTCGTTTCAATGATGAACTGCAAAAAGTTATATGTGATATTAATGATCGTAGCAATATTTTCACAAGAGAAAGATACGATCAAATACTTACAGAGGTAAAGGTAGCAAAAGCTTGTAAAAATAAGGGTGAAACAAAGACGACGATTGAAAAGGTACGACATTTTAAAAATTGGTGAAACCAAAAAGCTGATAGAGAGGAGAGTGGACGAAACTGCTGAGCTGCGTTATTTCTGCACGACCGACGAGTTATTTGACATGATTCATTCCGCTCATGTAGGGGGAGGACACAAGAGATTACAAGGTTTGTTATTTTACAAGTTTTTTTTAATTATTTATATTCTCTAATTTATTTTAGTTATGGATTCTGAACTGAAGAGAAAATATTGTAACATAACACGACAAATAATTGGTACTTTGCAAGCAGTGTCAATTTAAAAATAAAGTTCAGCGAAAAGGTTTAGTGGAAAGGCCAATTCTAACAAATGAAATGAATTTGCGTTGTCAAGTAGATCTTATTGACATGCAAAGTGAACCTGACCAAGATTTTCGTTTTATTCTCAATTATCAGGATCACTTAACAAAATTCACCCTGTTACGGGCATTAACAACAAAGACGGCTGAAGAAGTTGCCTATTATTTGGTTGATATTTTCTGTTTGTTCGGCGCTCCTATGATTCTACTAAGCGACAATGGCAGAGAATTTGCAAACCGAGCAATAAAAATTTTTTTGCTGAAATGTGGCCTGGATTGAAGTTAGTACATGGAAAGCCTCGCCATTCGCAATGTCAAGGGTCCGTAGAGAGATCAAACCAAGACGTAAGGGACATGCTGGTTACATGGTTGGCTGACCAAAACATAACGAAATGGTCCGAAGGGCTGCGTTTTGTGCGAAGCAATGAAAATCGTTCTCTGCATACAGGAATAACTAAAAGTCCTTATGAAGCCAAGTTCGGCATGCCTCAAAGGATCGGTCTCAAGGATTCTTCAATTCTTGAGGAACTTATGTCCAATATAGAAACAGAAGAAGAACTACAAAAGTTGTGCGTTCAGAATAATTCCGACGAATGTGAAGATGAACATTTACGTCCAGTTTAGGAAAATAGTTTGACAAGCAGAAGGAACACCAAAGATGAAAAACAACAAGAGAAAAATGTGTGTAAAATATGCGAAAAAAAAATTTAAATTTTAATAAATACTCATAAATATTAAGTTTGTTGCTTACCTATTCATATCATCTGTGGTAAAGCTAATATAGGAAATAAAGAGGGTGAGCAGATCGTTACATGTAATCGATGTCAACGAAGAAAGAAAATAAGTAATGTCAGGGACGAGGCTGAAAGTGGACTGGAAAAGCAAGCCGAGAAAATGATTTCCCTTTCAAATATCAAAGTTACCACCCCTTGAAGTAGGAAGAACTGTTATTGTACGAGTACCTGATGTTGACAGAGGTAGACTTGCTCCGAGAAATGTGTTAGCTGTTGTACTTGGTATTAACGACTCTGGACTCTATCAGCTTGGTAGGTAATAAATTCAGGTCATCAATTTAAAATCAATTTTCAGGCACGAAAGATGGAGCTTTGGAATCCTTGTATTGACGTAATGAGTTTACATTAGCCGATTTCGACTTTATTGATTATTTCATCGGTTCCTTCAACGTCTGTATCTCTCCGAACTGCTTCTGGTTTAGCTTCAGAATCGAAACAAGGTTTTGTGCAGTGTAATTGCAAACGCTATTGCGTTAACAAAAACTGCACGTGTAGAGCCAAGAAAGTACTATGTAGCTGCAAGTGTGATAACAAATAGATGTTTTAAGTATGCCATTAAGTCACCAGAATTATACGTAGTAAATGTTTTTTATTTTGTGTTTGGACGTTTTCTGTCTCTTTAAGAATCAATGTTATTTTTAAAATTTGTATGCCATCCTCTTATAGAAAATAAAATTATTTTTCCTTATCACAATGACCTTTCGACGTTTTGTTTGTGTGCTCGACGCGTTCTGGCAGTGTGACGAATAACAAAACTCTTTCAGACTAACTTGGGAAAGTCAATACACATTCTGGTAATTGCAAAGGCTCCAGAACGCGTTCTGCTCTACACTAAACGATCGGAAAATGATATTTCTAACATTGGCAATATACTAGTGGCCAGAACGCGTTTTGGGCGTATTTTTCGATCATTGGCCGATATCGGTGTTTGATCCTAACATATACACTGTGCTATTTATAAGATGTGACATAGGGATTTCTGTACAAAACTGTCAAACGCGATCTGACTCTTTTATACCAAATAGAGTTCATAAGAAATAATAACAGCTCGCGTTTGACAGTTTTGTACAGGAATTCCTATGTCGCATATTATAAATAGCACAGTGTATTGTATTTCTCAAGAATAAATGATTATTATTATCATTATTGTCTGCTTGACCAAGAACATTTGGATTTTCAAGAACTTTCTACCACTCTCAGTTAACAGCCTCATCTTTAGTTCTATATCTCGCTATATTCTGTGAATCCAAGAAATTGTCATATTTCTTGAGAGAAAAACCAAAATTCTCAATTTTTTTCACGAGCGCAATATGTATCTCACTAACCGTAGTTAGGGCAATGATCTTGATCTCTTCATGTTACTGAATATATTATATTTATTCGTTTCGATTTTGAGAAAAAAGCCTACTTCATTTTGCATATGCAATAAAACTGCTTTTATCAGTTACTTTTTGCCTTTGAAAATTAACGTACGCCTAATAATTTGTATGAAAACAAAAATACGGAAAAAACTGTTTTCTATTTTAAGCGTTATTCGTAGTTCTGTTCGATTCGTTCATTAAACCAACATAATGGGGCAGCATCTATTTTTTTTATTCGTGAAATAGCGATTTTAACGTAATGGATATTGACGCGTCGGGTCCATTATTCTCTGTGTGGCATCATGCCGGGAGAGTCGAGTCAGTAGACCATTCTCTCATACATATGGAATCAGCGTGTCCGTGTTAGTGTTATCCTGCGTGCGTGCTTGTATCATTATGCATATGAGCATTGTGGGTGTCTGCTTTCTCATTCTACCCAGATGCCTTTTGCCTGTCATATATTTTATCCACGATAATTCCGTTCGTATAGGAAACCGAATTTAAAAATCCTAAAACCGCACCTGAGAACGAAGTAAGGTGTGACCTCTTCTGTGTAATTCCAGACATCTGGGACTATTATAAAAACATTTATATACAACTGTTCAATAATTAGTTTACTCATTCATGATATCACTTTATCGAGAAAAGTATTAATTTGAAGGCGATCGAGCCCATTTTACATGATAACCAGTGCATTGAGTACCATGAATAATATGTTTTTTAAATATCTGTCATAATGCTATATTGCTATTTGCTTTTCAAAATCACCTACGAGAATTACAGCTCACTTTTACCAGCTCTTTAATGAATTCTCGAACCATTTTTCCTACAACCACTATGCAAAACACGCTTTTCTACGCAAATTCTTACACGCACAGCGAAGGTCTTTTTTTAATTCTTTTGATAACCGTTGGAGGTGTAGTCTGGAAAATACACGCTATCGCACTCTCCCGCACCGAAATGTCAAACAAACCTACCTATGACCTGTCAACTTTATGTGACAATTCAACCTTATACTGAACTTCTTATTGGTCTACAATTTTTAAATTTGAACCAAATAGACTACCCATGGGGAAAAACTCGCGATTTGAAGCAGCAGCAAACCCATTCAGAACGATAGTTTATGATGCCACCATCGACTCCAGCACTATGGCGTTCATTTTCTCTTGTGCAGAAAAGCGCAGTGGAAAACTGAACATTTTATTTTTCACCCCCTGAAACCGTGATGTAAAACTGTACGCCGTTCGTTACATTTGATAGTAGAATCATAGGAGATTGGTCCAGACTATGACATTCAAAAATAATCGTCCGGAATATCTAGGAAAATTTTTGAAAACCCTTTTCAAATCGCGACACTTTTCCCCCCATAAGCTCATAGTCTAAAAAGTAAGTGAACTATTCATTCCATTATTTATTTCAATTTATCAATCATACCTGGAAACATTAACCTATCAAGTATCATTTAAGGAATCATGAGCCAAGATCAAAATAATTTATCTTTTGAGTTGTCCAATTCGGACATTGAAATAGGTTTGTTCGTAGAAAGAATTTTCAATCGATTGGAAATTTCTGGAACTCACATTCACTCACTCAGATTCATATTCCGTTTGTGATTCGTTGTGAATCGATGGACAATTTTTTTTAGACGACGCCATCTGAAAGTTGCTCTTTCTGTATTCATTTACATACCGAAAGTTGCGTTTTGAGTGTTGAATGTAGTGAAAGTGACTGTTACGTACTGCAAAACACTTCAGGTTGATTAAATCAACGAACCAGGAGGAGTTCATTTTTTGGTTGTTTTATTTTTGCTTTTGCCTCATTTTATTTAGTTTATAAAATAGTACAAGATAATGTGCAAATGATTAATATAATAATATTGACATTGCAAATATTATTAAGTACATTATATTGTTCCATCAATAAAATTTTCATCATTCTATATTATTTATTTTCTTTCCTCAGTGTAATTGAAAATGTTTTGGATCTTATGCGTCGTCTAAAGAATGTTGTCTAAAGAATGTTGCTGTCTGTTGCTCGCCTTGCTTCGCTCGTCTTGCAATTTTCAGACTCGTCCAACAAAGTAGCACTTTCAGTCCTTGGCATACAAATAACTATTGCACGAACGGGTGTAAAATTTTGATACCACAATAGTGACGTCTTTGATAAAAATGAGCTAAAAGTTCTTCATCACTTAAAAACTTGAATTATTGACATACATCTGAAAAAAATGAGGAGTAAGTAAATAATTTTTTAATGTGTGTGTCATTCTTTGGCCATCCTAATAAGAAGCCAGAGATTTTCTTAAATGTCTGGTATTACAGCATACAAATGAGTTTACTGAGGTTTTATTTTAGAAGTCCTACGATTCCTAGATTCCAACGACCAAGAATGAAATTTTGAGTTTTTATTTGCTTATATGTTGCCATGGTTTTTGGATTAGCAGGAGCATGCCGAAAGAAAGAATTATATAAATTAACCATTGATGACGTAACAAATTAACAAGAAGCCTCATATAGTTTTTCTTCCTACAACTAAAACAAAAATTCCACGTACATTTACTGTAGCTGGAAAATTCTATGATTTATACAAAAAATTTGCATTTCTGCGTCTACAAAATACTGATAAGAAAAGGTTATTTCTTAATTATCAACACGGGAAATGCACTCGGCAAGTTGTGAGCGTGAATGAATTCGGAAATAGGCCTTAGCAAATTACAGAATATTTGAATAGAATCAGTTTTAGCAGGTATATCATACACTATTATTTCTAAGAACACCATTAAAAGTTAAAATTAACGCATATTTCACCTTAATCAATTGATAAAATAATTGCCCCAAGATTATCAGTTTTAAAGTAAATTTCATCTGATCTATTCATGAAACAAGTTGCCAAGGTTAACAAAAACCGAATTTGTTGATTTGTCTTTGTTGACAACTAACGACAATAATACATCACGAATTCCCGTTTTCTCGGTTTTCGATGAAAAGTGACCAAGAAAATGAATTTTTCTACGACCGTGCGTTCTAACACATTTTCCCACACGCATTTTAATTTTGGAAGTGAAATTATGCAAATTTTGACCATATTAGATAGTTTTTTACTTCGGAGGTTATAACTATTTTCACAACAGGGTGATAAATATTTACGAAATATATCAAATAAAATTCTTTCATCTACCAATGACTTAAGACCGTCATCGTCATCTTTTTATGCGACCTGCAACCGATGTCATACTCATCGACGTCATCTACTCACCAGTTAACACCAGATAATTTCACTGGACCCGCGATTTTGAATAATTTACAGAATGCAACAAATTGTGTTTTTGATATTTATATTCATAATAATAAGTGATTTTTAGTTTAAGTTTTGTATAAGTAAGTATGTTGATATCAAATAATTTTTGAAAAATGGGTTGGTATACTTTTCTGTATATACGCTCGTAGAAAAAATAATGTTCCTCACTTATGCGTGAAGTGTCTTTCCTACCCTTGACCACTTGCCCGAACTTCTCTCCGCGACAACTGCAGTCGCGTGCGGGAAAGTATCATTTTCCACAGATGTAAGGAAATAGTATATTGTGCAACAAGTGGGAAAAGTACTTTCCCCACATGTTGCACACTATGCTTTTTCTACAACTGCACAAATTTAAAGAATACAAGTAAAGTAACTATGGTTAGTAAAACAAAAATATCACTAAAGTGTCCCATCTCTAAGCTGCCAAATAATTTTATTCAAAATTATGGTTGGTGGTGAAATTTGTACAGTTTTCTACGTATTTTAGTCGACGTAAATTAGATATAAAAATAGCATCTAGGAGAAAAAAATTATGAATTTTTAAAAATTTGGGTACAGAGTCTTAATAGCCATCCAAATATGGATCAAAAGAGTTCCTACCTCTCAGAAGGGTGCTTCATCCCCTTTTGCTTCAAAAAACCACCCTCTAATGATATCTCCTGCCAGTTTTTTTAAATTTTCTTCAAAACCGTTACCCTGACAAGAAAAATGTATAGAACTTAATTTATTTTATGTATTCTTCCTCATCTTTCATGTCCTATACATTTTTTTCCTACATATAGCCCTAATTGCAGAAATAGCGTTTGAAGTTGGTTAACGATGGTAAAGAGAAGACAAATTCACTAAAATTACGATGATAAAAGCAAGCATATTTACAAAATTTTAATCGCGAGAATCGGCTCGCTGTTCTTTACCTTGAAACGATCCATTGTACGTTTTCAGGGGGGAGTCGGTAAAAGCTTGCCGTACGCGTGCGTGACACTTGTCATCAACGCCATCTGCGACTGAGATTGCTAACAGCAGACAAGTACGAATTCAAAATTTTCAGCGCCAGAGAATGGGTATTAAAAATATTCCATTAAAGAAGGTATATTTTGAAAACATATTTAAACAAGTTGCGAGACCTTCATGTCACGATTTGGCTTGGATAGTTGGTAAGTTTTTGGAGATACCATCTTTTCCGTCATGGCAAGGCTTCATGGATGCTGCGACACACAGTTTACCTTATGCTAAATCTAAGGTCATTGCGTTGCCCTTTCTTAATCAACCCCCTTCAAATTATGACACAATATTTAATGTTTTAAAATATGCCGCTGAGGAGACAAAAAAGATGGATCAAACCACTTGTATAGTGACGTTCGATCAGCCTCTTTATATTAAAGCTAGGGACGTTGTTGCCTCTGTTAGTGGATGTGATACTACATCGTCATTTTTTGGCAAAGGAAAAGCACACACTGTAAAGTTGATAAATACTAGAAGGGACTTGGACGATGCTTTGAATATATTTAACAATCCATCATCGATGAAACCTGACATTGTTCGAGCTGGAGAAAAAATTACCCTTCCTTTATACAAGGCACCTCGTACTGTTACATCATTAAACCAATATAGATTCATTTCATTTAACAAATTTGTGGGTAACTCTAATCAGGCGGTGCTGTTATCAAAACTACCACCCACATCTGCTGCTTTAGAACAACATTCGTATCGCGTTTTCCAACAAATTCACTCCTGGCGTGGAAAGATTTTGAAGCCTAATGATTGGGGTTGGAAATCAGTCAGAAAAATTTTGATGCCTAATCCTACAACGGAGATACCAGCTCCTACTTTCATTCTTAAATTGATAACTTGTAACTGTAAAAAAGGTTGTGGAAAACGATGCGGTTGTGCTAAGGTTGGATTAAAATGTTCAACAATGTGCTCCAGTTGTCATGGACAAGGATGTCTTAATTCATTGGTAGAGGAAGAATTACCTGAAGATAATCCAATTATTGAATAAACAGTTGTTACTTTTTAATAGTATTGTATTGTAGTAATAAAAACATTTTTGAAACTTCTTTTTGTTTTTATTGCTAGGTTTGTAAACAACAATCTGCTTTTTATATTAAATTTTTCTGTGGTCAAGGTATTTTAAGTTATCACTTGTTTTTGCGTAACTTCACTATTTTATCTAAATTTGTGAGGTTAGGATGCTATATAGCGAAAATTTGTATAGGACATACATGATGTAGAATTTTATAGCAAATAAGTTAATTCCTTTTCATTTTTTACGTCAGGGTAACGGTTTTCGAGATAAATGTAAAACACTAGCAAGAGGTAACATTGAAGGGTGGTTTCTTGAGCTAAAGGGGATGAAGCACCCTCGTGAGAGGTAGGAACTCTTTTGATCTATATTCACTTGCCTTCACAGAGTTCATACCCAAATTTTTAATATTTTATAAATTATTTCTCTTGAAAAACCTAATTAACGTCGACTATTTTGTATGTTTTGTATTTTAGCTTGTGTATTGTTGTATAAATATATTGATATCGATGTGTTTACTATGGGAATCAAAGTATTGTAAAATTTTCGACTGGTAAAGCTACTCTCTATGTATAATCAGGTATTATCGAAATTATACAAGGTAACTCAACTAAATTGATCGTTCTAATTGATTGCAAATTGTACGAGAAAAATAAAGTAGTATTACAGTTAACTGTAATATTGTCGTATTTAATAAAGCCCGTTACCAATAGATATCGCAGAATAATAACTATTCTAACGCCCTATGAAGTTTTTGGAAAATATTTTCCCAAGACATTGTTCATTTGACCAAGCAGCAACAAATACTTTCCGGGCGATAGGCTCCGACGGATATCGAATTACACTTCAAAGTCACACGAGGTTAGCATATCTACAAGATATTTTGAAACCAACCATTTTTGTTTGCAGTTAGAAGGGACAACATAAGTTGTAGACCGGTTTCGGCGTATTTGCGCCTCATCAGTACAAGGTATATGTTCTCCGTCCGCGAGCTAAAGTCGCTAAAATCACGGACTGAAGACACACCAAAATCACTAACAATACATGTCTTCCAATAACGGAAGTGTGAAAGCTGTGATACTAGCGACATCCAGTTTATCACAGAAGCTGAAGACAGAATATTCTGGCAGTCGAAGGTTGCACTAATTATTGGAATAGCTGGTGCTTGTCGAAAGTGTGTTAATTTTTGTGACGTATATCCGGGTTTTCGGCATGTCATCTATTTTATTTGCTTTTTTGACATAAAGCTAACCTTAAATTTGATAAATTAAGGGTGTGTTGTAGATCGGCAGATTAAACCATTGTTATAGTTAACCATTGATTAATTTTAAGAGGGTGTTGTTACATAACATTTTGGACGGTAACCAACTGGTTAACTATATAAAAGCTTACCATCCGATTTCCGGGGCTCAACCTATGGTCGAAACACGGAACAATTAAATTTCACTTATTTCATTATTTATTTATGGACGTTTGTGACAATTCTACAATTGACATTTGTTTGATTTACTACACATTTAAAGAACAACCCGTACCATGATGACCAAACACAAATGTCCGACATTATCAGTTATCGGGACAACACTGCCAAGAAAAGAGGGAGGGAGAGCTCTAGTGGACATAGTTAATTTACATAACAAACAAATATCTAAACTCCAAGAATTCTCCATTGGCAAAGCACAAACATCAGAATTGCATGAGCTGGCTGCAGAAGCAGATAAAAACTATTCCCCCTTAAATCTTGTATGCCCTGATAAAAAACTTAAAATCATTACAGACTCCGACAAACAGGCAGAGTAGGCCCAGGAAGCGCTTCATGGTTGACATCATCACGACCTCAATAAACCTTATATCGACAAAGGAGCATCAAATAAGTGGCTCTCTGATGGAACATTATTTCCAGATACAGAAGCATTTATTATGGCAATTCATTACCAAGTAATTGATACCAAAAATTACAAGAAATTTGTTATCAAAGATCCAGACATCGTTTCGGACAAGTGCAGAAGGTGTCAACAAACAACAGAGACGATACAACACATTACGTCGGGATGTTCAGCCTTAGCTAACATTGATTACCTACGCAGGCACAATCAACTTTGCAAAATCATCTATTAGAGGTTGGCCAAGAAATTTGAATTAGTTAACACCTACACCCCTTATTACAAGTACCATCCGCATTCGGTCCCGGAGAACGCTGATTTCAGGTTAATTGTCACCGATAGACGGGTGACGAATAACCGGCCTGATATTGTATTTGTGGATAAAAAAGCTAACTCGGTTCTTCTGGTGGATGTTGCTGTACCCAGAAAATAGAGGTGGTACCAATCATCGTACCATCTACGGGACTAATTCCCAAAACTCTACAAGGCAGCCTTACCAAACTAGTTCTTCACAATAGTATATTAAAGTATAAGTGGATATTAAGGTCGAAATAGAGCAAGTGTTTCAAAGACCAGTTATCCACGAATACTTTACGCTATTTTTTTTTATTGGTGCACTTTGAAATTATAAATACTGGTCTATAATTACTACAACAACAATAAATGGAAATCATAGATGAAATAAGAGCTAAATGTCAAATGGTTGAACTCGTGACGTATATGATGTATACCTTGCATTGTCATGGAAATGAGAAAAACATCAACTGATATAATATGTGGAAGACTCTGCAACTACCAATATCGGCGTTACAGTTCACACTGAATTAGAAATTTTAGTACTGACGGGACTCCCTATGTGGCAGCACCCTCGCGCCTTCCGAATTCCCCTACCCTGATTTAGACTTCGTTTCTCGAGTTGTTGATGTTGCAACGGTAACTTTAAAACACGCGCGTTTCTTAAAGTTCGATTCAAATACGCTGAGGCGTGCTTTAAATAGGTGAAATGGTTCACCAATAAAAAAAAATACATACATCGATCTGCAGAAGGCTGCCATTTTGAATACCTGTCACACTGTACGTAAATTTCTAGATAGGTGACTTCCGAGCCTGATCCCATTTGCGTTAACACACGCTCTGGATAGGCGAGCATTACCAGCAATTGATCGAGTGTATAGGTACTTGGGATGATAATAATAATAATAATTGTCTTTATTATTTTCAAAATATAAATGTTTACAGAAGAATAAATGTAAAAACAGATTTATTAATTGAAAATAAAAGGCGAGGTTCAGCTTTCATGAGGCAGTAAGCACCATAAAAGTTGCTCTACCACTTAACCTTAAAGAGTGTACCGGGTGGCCAACTAAGAACGGCCGTCGGCCATATTATCTCAGTAGTGGATTAAAGCACAGGTTCGGGAAAAAAAATTTGTTACAAAGAGAAACGCCTGGACATCATTTTCAGAACTGTAGGTCCACCGCTAGAGGGCGTATGTGACAGTTAAAATTTTAAAATGCAAAATTTTTCAAAATTCACCGAATTAAGAAGCATATTATATCATAATCAGATTCTTCGACCAATTTTGCATGTTTTTAACAGGACAAGTTTGAGTTTGTCTCTTCAAATAAGGGGTGGGGGAGAGTGGGAGCCTTGATACGAAAAAAGCCTGTAATTCCGGTTCTGCCTGGCCGATTTTAAAAAACTTCATGTTGTTTGAAAGAGCTTTTGTTGATTTGTTGATTTGTTCGAAGCAATCTGATCGATAACATAAATGCTAGAGGGCACTGTTTTATTTTTTTTAAATATTGTGTTTTTTCGTAACAATTTTAAATGGAAGCATACAATTTTAAGTAGGTCTTTGAAAAGTAGACTAAATTAGTAATAAACCACTGCAAACTGCAAGGCGATATCTATTTTCTATCTTGAGATATCGTAAGAAACAGGTAAATGACGGGTTTTGTTCTTCCAAAGTCTAGAAGGCTGGTTCGCGTTAACATAAATTATTAAATTTAGCCTGAATGAAAAGATCTTACATTGGTTTGCAGTGATTTAAACTGTTATCATACTAATGTTATGGATGCCACTAGATTACCTAAATGTAAGGCTGACGCCACTAACAATGAGAACGAATTTTTAAATAATGTGATAAATCGAACAATTAAAACCTTTAATAAAGAATTAGGTACGTAATAAGTGCCGCCCTAGATGTTCGAAATGTCGTCCATCATTTTCAATGCATGGAATCAATCGCTGACGGGTAGAGAAAACAGCGGCTTCAATGTCGTGTATCATATATGTGAGAGCCAGTTGCGAATATTCAACCTGGTATAGAAATCTTAAATCTTAAACTTTGGTGTAGGACCATGTGATATGAGTACAATCTAAAATAGTATAATCATATCAATAAGACACATTGAAGGCATTCGTTGTTAGTAAACGAAAAATGACTTTAAATGCATTAACTATCGTAATTTTATTATGGATTTTTTTCGCCAGGCCTCTCAATATTTTTATTATCGGTACATTATTTATATTACTTTGCCTCACTCAGTTAATTATCATGTTGTTAGTTGAAAATATATTCACACAGCATAAGAAAATTTCATTATATAATTGGTGTTTTGTTGAAACTGGACATAAAATGGCGGCAAATACATTAGTCATGTTTTCACAAGTTAACTTTGATTTAATGATCTTCTTCTGATTAGAATGAGAAACATGTAAGTAGTTACCTACTGGACAAACGAAAAACATCAGTTATCATTCAACCGAGTTTAGGTGTTTGATACAACGCGACCTAAATCGTAATTCATATTTTAAATTGTATTTCTTGCTGCTGTGCAAATATCAGTTTTCATTGATATTTTATGCTTTTGATTCACTAAAACATCGCTTGGAAACAAATATAACATTCTTATAAAATTGGAAAAATGTAGCACAACTTACTTCACCAGCCTTCTAGATGTTGAAAGATCAACTCCCGCCATTTACCTGCTTCTAACGATATCTCAGGATAGGAAAGAGATATCGCCTTGCGGTTTGCAGTGTTTTATCACTAACTCAGTCTACTTTTTAAAGACCTACTTCAATTTGTATGCTTCCATTCAAAATTGTTACAAGAAAACAATATTAAAAAAAATCAAACAGCGCCCTCTAGCATTTATGTTATTGATCAGATTGCTCCATATTTACAAATTTTCGATTGCTCAACAAAAGCTATTTCAAACAACATCAAGTTTATCAAAATCGGTCAACCAGAACCCGAATTACAGGCCTTATTTCGTAACAAGGTTCCCACTCTCCCCCACCTCTTATTTGAAGAGATGGACTTATACTTGTCCCACTAAAATTATGCAGAATTTGTCAAGGAATTTGATTATAATATTTAATATGCTCCTTAAATAAGGAGATTTTGAAACATTTTGCATTCTAAAATTTTAACTGTCAAATACGTCCTTTAGCGGTGGACCTACAGTTCCGAAAATAATTTCCAGCCGTTTTTCGAGGTCACTCTTTTATAAAAATTTTTTTCTGAACCTGTGCTATAATCCACTCCTAATATATGGCCAACGGCCGTTCTTAGTTGGCCACCCGGTACAATGCTCAAATAAAGAAAAAAATTAAAAAAATAAAAATTCAAAAGCTGGTATCCAGACTTAGTTTAGGAATTATAGCTTGGAACATTTTTAATTTCCAAAATAAAGTTATTAACAGAGTGTTCAGGTTTGAGTGGTGAAAAGATATTTAGCAGCAGATACTTCAAACTTTATAATTTTATAACTTTTAAGATCTGTAGGAAGTCCATTATAGACATGGCTAATTTGATATCTGAAAGACGATCTGAAAACTTCTGACCTAAATAATGGAAATGTAATTGAACCTCTATTTCTAATGTTAAGATTGTGAATTTTGGTCCTATATGTTATTTTTCGATGTAAGTAAAACGGCTGTCTTGTAAGTACTTTTTTATGATAGAGACACGCCGAATGTAATATCCTTCTATTATTCATGTTTACCCACCCAATTTCTTCAAGTTTAACTGAAAGGCTTCGGCATCTTCGAATAACAAATATATCTAAGACAACAATTATGCATTTTCTGAATTTTCTTTTTATATTCAAAAGTTAAACATGGATCATACAGTGCGTTAGCATAATTAAACACCGATAAAATCAAAGTCTCACACAGTGTTTTTTTACGCCAAATGTCAAAAAATGTCTTATGTCAAAAACTGTTTTCAAAGACATGTATGCTTTTTAAGGTACCGCGTTAATATGTTTTTCTACAACCACTATGCAAAACACGCTTTTCTACACAAATTTTTATACGCAAAGCAGGCCTTTTCTCAATTCTTTTGATAATCGTTGTAAAAGTAATGCGAAAAGTACACGCTATGGCACTTTTCCGCACCGAAATGTCAAACAAAGCAACCTATGACCTGTCAACTTTTTTTGACAATTCAACTTAATTGAATTTCTTATATTGGTGTACAATTTTTAAATTTAAACTAAAAGTAAGTAAACTATCTATTTCATTATTTATTTTAATTTATTAATCATTAAAACATCAAACTATTAAGCATTATTTCAGGAATCATGCACCAAGAAGAAAATAATTTATCTTTTGAGTTGTCCAATTCGGACGTTGAAAATACTCCTCCAGATATTATGGAAAAAGCTCGAGCTGCAACGGAAAATTTGTTACCTGAGGTATCGAAAGAGAAATATCAAAAACAATATAGCAAATTTATGAACTGGAGAGAAATAAACAATATCAAATCATTTTCTGAAAATGTGTTGTTGGCTTCTTTCCAAGAAATTTCTCCAAACTTCAAACCGTCTACGCTGTGGTCTATATATTCAATGATAAGAAGCCTCAGAAATATTAAAAATAATATAGATATTTCAAAGTATACAAAACTGAGAGCAAATTTAAAAAAACAAAACGACAAAAGCAGTAACAGGAAAAAATCTCTTACATTGACATCTGCAGAAATCCACAAATTTTTAGAAGAAGCGCCAGATGACATCTATCTACTCGTCAAAGTAAGTCGCAATTCTAAAGATTACTTAGTTATTTAATCTAACTAATATCTCATCATATGAACAAAAAATTGTCAAAATAAAATTTTTTTAATAAAACGAGGGTATAAATCTCACTACAGTAGCCATTCAAAGTAAGCCGTGGTAGCTCGGTTGGTAGTGTACTTTCTTCTCACGCAGTAGCCTCGGGTTCAAATCCTACCATGACCATAAATTTCATGAAGTATAATTTTGTTTTTTTATTTTTATTTTAACGACCAAGAATAAAATTTTTAGTTTATATTTGCTTGTAGGTTGCCATGGTTTTTGGATT
This sequence comes from Galerucella calmariensis, assembly GCA_910591675.1. NCBI lineage: Eukaryota > Metazoa > Arthropoda > Insecta > Coleoptera > Chrysomelidae > Galerucella > Galerucella calmariensis. The sequence continues at coordinate 58,465 of CAJUYG010000092.1, read as the reverse complement.
AGCCGGAGCATATCGAAGGGAAGAATTATATAAATTAACCATTGATGACGTAAGAGATTTACAAGAAGCCTTATTAGTTACTCTTCCGACAACTAAAACAAAAATTCCACGTACATTTACTGTAGTTGGAAAAAATACAAAAAATATGAATTTCTGCGTCCACAAAATACAAATGAGAAAAGGTTATTCCTTAATTATCAACATGGGACATGCACGCGGCAAGTTGTGGGCATAAATAAATTCGGAAATATGCCTAAGCAAATTGCAGAATATTTAAAATTACCTAACTCCAAATTATACACAGGTCATTGTTTCCGACGATCTTCAGCTACCATTTTAACAAATTCAGGCGGAGACTTATTAACATTAAAGCGTCATGGTGGATGGCGCTCAAATACAGTGGCGGAAGGATATATAGACGATTCGATATCCAACAAAATTGAAATCGCCAATAAAATTGAAAAATCGATTATACCTGGAGATTCTACTCCATATATCATTCCAAATAATGAAAAACAAGCATCAACATCTTCGCTGACAAACACCAATATTACAATTCATGAAAACGTATCCAAAAAAGATACACCAGGCATAACAATATAAAATTGTTCAAATTTCACAATCAATTATGTATTAAAATGATTTTTCTATTTATTTTAAGTTCTTTATGTTCAATGTTTAAATAAAATAACCATATAAATTACTGTATTTCTTTCAATAATAAATGTGGTTGTAGAAAAAATATTGTGTACAACTTGTACGCAAATCACTTTTCCCACGAGCGCAGAAGTTTGTGGCACGAGCCGTAAGGCGAGTGCCACAAATCTAGCTTTGCGCACTAGTTGTACAAACTACTATTATTCACAACCATATATGTGATATTGTCATTACTAACGTAATTGAAGGTTGGAAAGTGTCATATTACACACCTTTACTTCCCGCCCTGAATACCCGCCCTCTAAAATTAATAATGTGATCGTTACCTAACATTATCTATTATAGATGAATATTTTTTTATATTTTAAATATAACACATTGATAAATATTATAATACCTATTTCTGGAGGGGTACAATCCATCAATTCTTTATCGGATGACATTTCTTAATTTATTATTCGCGAACTTAATATCCATCAGACTTTATCTGACATTTATTTATAGCGGTGACAGTTGTCAAATGTAATATTTTGGATTTGCTCAGAACGAAACAAAAATTTTTCAATTTTTATCGGGATATGATCGTCGTGAATAAAATAGTATACAAACCTCGGTAAAAAGTTTCATTCCTGTCTCGAGATAATATCTATACTATTCTCAAACTTCAAATCAGTGTCCAGGATCACACCTAAATTTTCAGCTTCCGATACCGTAGCTAGTTTTTCATTATTTATCTTAGCATCAACTCACTGGAAATCTTTTGACGATTTAGTTTGGAGACTTTTTGATTAAAAGGCAATGATTTTGTTCAATTGCCTACGGAAGGAAGCTATGGTAGAGTTGGGTGTCATCTGCGTATAAATGTGTACTACAATAGAATATGTGTTGCAATAGTTGAGACGTATGAATTGAGAAGAATAACGGACCCAATGTAGCCCTGTAGTACACCCGACGAACGTGAATATGTAGCTCTGAGCTTTTGTCATTTAGAGACACCTGTGGCTGTTTGTTTCTTGAATAATTACTAGCTAATAAGCGAGCATTTTATGAAAAACCTATATACTGTGATATATTAATTAATATGTGATGTACAACAAGTTGGAATTAATACAATTGGTGAGCTACCAAGAGATATTGCCCAATTTTTTAAGCTATCAAATCATGCCTTACACACGGGACACTAAAAATATCCTAAGATACATACGATTGTGATGGAACTTTGACAACTTATTTCTTACCGGAAGGTTATAGGATAGTTTTCATCGCAGTGGTGTAGCATAACTGAGAGAAACAAAATAATATATAATTTGTTTCAAATGGAATACCATGTATTTCATCTGATCTCCGTCAAACGCATAACAAAATGAATTGGAAAATATACCAGCCTGGGCAGTTGAGGAGCGAAGCAAAAAGCTATTTTCTTGAATAACGCACAATATTTTTTCTACGATGACTCGAAGTTACATCAGGATACATAGAATTCATATAATAACCCCTCTTATAGGTGTCGTGTTCGATTGTTAATGTCACATTGTGTTGGAAGAAATGCAGGTCTGTGATCAATCCTAATAAGAATATCACATTAATGAACCATCTGAATGTATCGCGAACGTTAACCATAATCTTTGACTCACAAAAATTTGATTGGTTGATGCTTAGATTATGCGCAAGTTTTTTGATTTTTTCCCAATTTGGGAAATCGATAGACTGGTAAACTTTTTTTCATATTATTCTAGATACTTTATGGTACTTATATTAAAAAAATTAGCCGTATTGATAATTACTTGTAGTTGTTACCCCTATCGTCTTGCCTATTTTAGCCTATACCGTTGCCTATACTCAACTTAAAGTTGTGACACGTTTCGCTAGCACAGTAGCTTTCTCAACCGCGTCACAACTTTAAGTTGAACACATCTTCAAATATAATGGAAATTTTAACAAATTGAATTGTTTTATTCCATCGTACTACATTCTTTTTCCTTCGAGTAACTCGATGATAGCTGCAAAAAGCCAGTCATCCGTTGGAGTCATATATGAAGTATATGGTGAAGAGAATCAATCATTCATTGATAAACCAAGCTTATTTTCTCATAGTAAGCTGTCAATTTTTTTCCATTGACATTTTCAGTATTTGGAGATATTTCCTTCTATATTTATGAATAATAGTTATGCATTCATTCATTTGGATTGTTCTCAACAGGCACTTGAAATAATGTTATCGTGTAAAATAATTATTTTTGTTAGTAGAAACATGTTCCAATGAAGTTGTTTCACCAAAGTACCATAAAGTGCAGAAGCGTGATGTTTCAATCCAAAAACTGATTATAAAGAAAATGGGGCCATCACTGCTACACACAGCGGAAATGACCTGTGAGAAAATACTTTTTCTTTTTTTAGCCACTTTCATAGTAGAACTAAAACTGTAATTTGGTGTTCCTCTAGAGAATTTTATGACATGAAAAATTCTTGTTTTGAGACTCAGAAGATGAGAAAAAAATAAATTGCGTGCACCTTCAATAATTTATCTTTATCTTTACAGTAAATTGTTCTTAAAGTTTTAAGACGTATGACTTCATTTTTTTAGAACGCTCGATTAATTTTAATTTGGACCAAAATTGGAATTTATATTTCTGTTGATAAAAAATTCGGGAACACTACCGAAACGTTTGAATGAGAATACAAAAAATATTGTGGTGTAATTTCCCAATGAATAACGAAAAATAATTACTCAATCAGATTATAATGTTGTTGGAATGTCATCAAATAAAATGTTCAATTCCACAATTCACCAGGGATATGATCTACTCTGAATGGACCTGGATGTTATGCAGTCTTATACTTGTAGTCCAGCTCTCGAATTTTTTCGTAGTGTGAGATAGGGTAGCAGGAACACTACCGAAACGTTTAAATAAAAATACAAAAAATATTGTGGTGGGTGATTTTCCAATAAATAACGAAAAATAATTACTCAATCAGATTAAAATAAGTAGTAGATTATAATGTTGTTGGAATGTCATTAAATGAAATGTTCATTTCCACAATTCACCAGGGATATGATCTACTCTGAATGGACCTGAATGTTATGCAGTCTTATACTTGTAGTCTGGCTCTCGAATTTTTTCGTAGTGTGAGATAGGGTAGCAGGAATACTACCAAAGCGTTTAAATAAAAATACGAAAAATATTGTGGTGTAATTTCCCAATAAATAACAAATAACAATAAGAAAATAAATAATAAAAGAAGTGAGAAAGAAAATGACAGGTTCGAGTTTCCGTTCACCCTGTATACAAGAAAAAATATAATTGAAATTTAATAGGATACGGAGATATTGCATCACATTACAAAACTCTGTTTGGCAAAATATATTTTTTTTTCTTTAACGAACAACAAGCTACAGAGCGTTGATTTACCTACGATTTTCACATTAACGTATCCATATCTCTTGAAGGACTCTGTATAACGTGGCAAAACCTCATATCAAAAGCTTCAAAAAAATGTAACCAATCCGAATTCGGTATAATATACAGGGGTTCCAATTTGAAAAATCATATGTTTGGTTTGTAACAGAATTATGCAGCACTCTGTATAGTTCGATATAATTTCAAAATATGGACCTCCAACACATCTACTATTTTTATTGATAACATTTTTTGATATCTCTTAAAATAATCCATATACCGAAGTTTGTCGTAAGGTTGGGACACCCTGTATATGTAAGAAAATACCTTATATTTTTTAAACCTTGTTCCTAATGTTTTTTTTTTCACGACTATTTGATAATTTTAACATTTTACGTGTGCTTCTTCACGTATAATGATGTATATTATTCACCTGTGGATAATAGGTGTGGTTAATGGATGTGGATAATGGGTGTGGATAATGGGGGGTGGATAATGAAAAGGTCACATGACACATGATTATATGCTTGTTTAATAATATACTATCATTCACCCGCTCTAAGTTTCTCCTTTTGCAGTAGGAATTCAATAGTGTCTTTATTCGATAAAACACAAATAGAAGATCACATCTTACATATTTAATAAAAATTGAAAATTTACACTTAGACGAATAAGATTTGCTTGGTCGACATGTATGTAATTGGCCGAAAATATTTAAAACAAATTATATCTTATTGGATTTCCATAATATTTCCACATCATCACGGATTTTAATATATCTCATAGATACTTTTGTGCGAAATTATATATTCATTCAGAAAAAATCCGGTCAACCAGTGATTTTCAGCCGGAAACTTCGTGAATAGAACGTGTTAGGAGGTGGATTTTATCCATCATCACAAAAACCTTTATTTTTTTTATCCCACTCCTTCAATGTCAGATTCAAAAATATCAGATTTGATTATGTGATTGAAGATTACACTATCATGAATCTCACTTAATCAAAACATTTCTTTTGGAGTCATGTCTCCTGGCAGGTGGGCTCTGGCTACTTCCCCATATTTTAAGCTATATACTAATTAATATGGGATAGAGGAAATATAGGAAAATTTCCATTTTAGTTGATCATAGAATAAATGAAGGTTGAAACAAAGTTTATGTTCGATTCAAGTTTATTTATCGATAATCATCTACATCATCACCATCGAAATTATAATTTCATTCTTTTCTGATTTTTCGCTTCCTTCCTCATTCTGTTGGCAACTTAATATTTCTTCAACTTTTAACGATGCCGGTAGGCCAATGTACCAAAATGGCTTGAGTTAACACATTCTGTTGGATCTAATAAAATACAATAGCTTTAGAAGCATTTTGCTTGATCTTTTCCAATTTCTGGATACCTATCACGGTTTTTATATTTTTTGGGAGCATCTCCTCCTGCAGAGAACTAGGTAATGTTCTCTTTAGTTGATGCATCACAAATAAACACTTCATATTGAAATTGTAATAATAGAACGCTGAGATTCGATCTAATACTTTATATTATGTTTTATTATAAAGCAACAGTTCACTGAATTAATCGTCACTATAATAGGTATATCACCAAAAAAAAATCAACATTATCATATTATTTTAGTTTGAAATATTGGATAATAAAAATGTATCAGACAGTTTTATAATTATAAATAAATTTTTTTCAATTAAATACCAAATTCTGTTAAATTAATCAATACACTGAGAAAATTCCCAGCATAGCGTTCTTTTCCAAACTTTTTTTGGCTAAGACAAGTAGAATTTTCACTGTGGTAATAAAACTGATTAACTGAGTTGGTAAAATCAACTTTTCTATTATCTCTATACAGAAACTATAAGATACTTATCAAAAATATAAAACATTCTTTCCTATACCAGGAATTTTCACTTTTAATAAACATTACTTCACTACCGTAGAAATATATCTTTCCGTGATGAATAAGCTCTTCACTATCACTGTTAAAAAATATATATAATTTTTTTAAGGAAAATAGCATTTTTCTTCGCTTAAACAGAAAAGAAAACCCTTGGTCTAGTAAAGGGGTTCCCAACCTTTTTTTGTCTACTGCTCACTAAGAATAGATTATTTTTTAACGCCCCCCTTTTTAAACATACTTAAAAACCGCTAAGTACTTATAACTGATTATTGAAACGCAACTTTATAGTATTCGGACAGAGTATCTTTTATTGAAAGTAAAACAAACATAATCAATTCTTATATAAAAACTAATGGAAAGGTTGAATCTGATGCTGTTCAATAAGTTTGTTGATATCAGGTTCCAATTTACTCAAAAACAGCCGCAAGTCGCCACGTTCGGTAACACGCAAACCATTTCTCTTTTAAGTAAGCAGCGTTGCTACAGCACTAAATCCACCTTCACACAAATATGACGATGGGGATGCTATCAAAAATCATTGAACAATTGACCACAATCCAGACTACAATTGCAGGATCGGTTTTTGTAGCCTAAATTCTTGATATCCATTTTGAACTTGATTTTTATTTCTTCGTTTGTTGTCAATTCTAAAAGTTCTTCTTCCAGCTGAGGTGACAATGCTGTGTTGACATTTGAAAACGGATCCAACACCCAGTCTGGTATTTCCAAGTTTAAAATGTCCTGGTATCGTTCGGTGAAGTCAATGTGGAGGTTTCCAAATGTTGGCAGTAGGCAAACAAGTCGTCGTTACTGCAGGATACTGATAAATTCGGAAAATTGTGAAACTCACGTCTGCCCATATTCTTTTTGTGCAGAAGCAGTTTGGCTGCGAAAGCAGCAACGACATTTTTTGTTTTAATTCAATTTAGTTCATCGCCTTGCAGTTGGAGGTTCATGCCGTTGAACAATTTATACAGGTCTGTCATGTAAGCTAAATCATTCTTTGATGTTATGAGCTTGTTGCGCAGTTCTGTATCTTTAGTTTCCAAGAACTCTATCACAGAGTCAAACAGGCTGTAAAATCGAATCAGACAATTGCCTCTTGGCAGCCAACGAACTTCAGTATGAAGCAACAAAAGGTTGAAACCTTCGTCATTAGTAACACAAAGCTGATGAAATAATCTATAATTCAAACAGCTGCTACGGATTTTATTGACTGCTTTGATGACATATTGCAGTGATTGGAATAGTCGTCCACTTAAGTTTCTAGCGACCAAATGTTGTCTATGAATAACGCAATGTATAGCAAGGACATCTGGAATTTTATTTTTTAAGTACGCTATGAAGCCTTTATGGCGCCCTGTCATAGCCGGAGCGCCATCCGTAGCAACTGATATAATATTTTTCAAAGGAATCTCTTTCTCTTCACAAAACTTTTTCAATGTATTGAATATGGTTTCGCCTTTTGTATCTGTCTCCAAATTTCTGGCAAACAATAGTTCTTCACGTATTTTCTCATATTTAATAAACCTCACGTAAGATAGGAACAACGCTTCATTAGTTGGTAAAGTGGACTCATCGAGCTAAATTGAGAATTGACTAGTCCTCAGATGATTGCACAATGATTCTTCAATGTTTTCAGCCAATTCGTCTTTGCACAGAATTATTACTCAAAGGAATTTTTCGGATAATATCTGTGGCCGGTTTATGAAGCACAGTAGTTATTACTTCCTTTATTGCTGGCAAAATTAACTCTTCTCCGATGTTGTGTGGTTTGTATTTTTGAGCAATTAACAAAGAGATATTGTACGAAGCTCGAAGTCCGTCGTCATCTTGCTTAGCAGCCGCCGAAAATAGTTTTGATACACTTGGCTGTGTATTATGCTTCTTATTAGGTCAAGAAAACATTTTTGTATTCTGTGTAAAATTTTTATTTTAAAATTGCAAAGCGCTTTCGGCGGTTAAGCCATCATCAGTGCCATACCTACAAGTAAGCAATAATCGTTGGAAAATTTTTAAAAAAATATTAGAAAAGAATTACTTACTCGTCAGATATGGAACAAGAAACTTAGTCAAATGTCTACAACACATTAACGTTACTACATTAAATTTAAAATTTTTAAAAATTAATTATCCCCTGTTTGGGGTTAAAATGTATTCATATGATGAACATTTTTAATTTTATAAATTCTTCAGCCACTACACGAACACGAACTATTTTAGAAAATACTTGATATCTCAACATACACACACATCATCAGCTCCAGAATCCGATTTAAGTGTAAGTATCAGAACTCCAAATTGTCTATAGAAATTCATATTATTTTTCCCTAAACGATTTATATTTTGTAACATTATAAATTAAATAGTTTCAGAGGTGAATCAAGCTGCCCATCCTCTGAATATCTTTAGATTGAATGTTACCAAAACGTTGATCTTATTTTGCTCCAATACCCATTACACCCTGTGTAATATTTATTTATTCTGTTTATTTATATATATTTGTTTATTCACCCAATTGAATGGATACTTAAGAATAAGTTATCAAAACTAGATCATACATATTATGTGTTTAGGTTTTTAAATGTTTTTTTTATATTCAGAAAAAACTTTTTTTAGAGGCTGGGCAATATTAAAAATAGAGTTGATTTTATTATGTATCAATTTATCACAGTCCTGTTATTAAAGACAGAAATATTTCTCTGTTTTTCCACACACCTTTGTTTGTCCACCCCATTATTTTTATATACTTGTTTAAAATTAGTTATAACTAATATCAAAACTACATCATTCATATATGTGTTTAATTTGTTAAATATGGTTTTTATATTCAGAAAAAAATTTTATTTCTTAAAGGCTTTATGTGCAATAACAATATTAAAAATAAAGTTGATTTTTTCCACATTTTGTTGTGTTATTTTAACCATCCTTGTATACATACGCATAATTGGTTTGATACATTTATGTATTTCCAGCCAATATTTTCTATATTTCTTAAAATCTCCGGTGGAGTGCTGATAATTTGATCACTTCCACTACTATCAGACATATTCGTAGGTAAAGTTGAGGAAATGTTCGAATACAATCATATTTTGTTCAAGAATTTGACCATATAAATGACATGACTGTCATTTTCTTAGCAGAAAACGAGTCCTTTTTTTAAATAAATTGCATACTGTGCTGCCCAGGGGCATCACTCTTTCAATCCCGAATATATCTCGCTATGCTAAATAGTATATTACATAACGTGTGAAAAATCACTTTCGCACGAGTAATTTATAGTATTTTTCCTACGATCACGTGATAATTACACTAAATAATGTGTAATCAACATCTGACATATTAATACACAAAATGTTACAATTAAAGTCAACATATTTGATATCAAAATTAACTATAACTATCATTAGTGACCAAAATTCAAGTAGTTTTGCTCTATAATATAGGTAGATTATTACAATCATTAATTGGTTGGATAATTATAAAAATTGGGAGTGGAATTAATATTGCTCATCATACTTCATATATACTTATCATAAATACTTTTCAAGATGATTACATTTTCTCACTATTATAACAGGTGGTTTGGATTAGTTGGTACAACATCGGACTGACGAAGAGTACCCATGCCCAAAATTTTTTTTAATCAAGAAAATTACAAAAATTTAATTTTTTTATATATTTGCCAGCTTGCCAGTGGTCAATGTTAATAAAAATCATACACTTTCCATAGAACTAGACAGTGCGATATATGTCACTTTCCTATGTGATCGTAGGAAAAGTTCATATGTTTTTCAATTGACTAAATTTGTGCGAATAGACCAAACAGACCAAGTCTTACGTGAATAAAAATTTTATTGTAATTCAATCAAACCATTGAGTGTAAGTTTTCTTCTCAAAACGCACGTCATTAGGTGCATGTTATTGTTGAAATGTCATTCACAAGGATATTTGACAGTACGATTTTTGACGATCACAGACATGAACGTGGAAAAAAGAAGTTACAGAAATTTAACAATTAATAATGTATTTAAAATATTTTTGGCCAATTAAATCCAAGCCTACGAACCAAATCTTATTCGTCTAAGTGTTGACTTCTAATTTTCATCAAAAGTCTTTATAAGCTTAATCACGGAGCTTTCAGGATTGGTGGCTCTGGACTATTACTGGTTCTATTCCGATATGCAGAGTAAAGTGTATGAATGTAGTACAAAGTACCCCACGCTATTGCCACAATGGCATCAATTTTCTCGTTAAATATTTCATCATAGAATTAAGAACTATATTTCACTTTTTAGTTTGTTTACTTATAAAGCGGGCTATTTAGTAATTTTTGAATTCTAATTTAGTTTATAATAGTTATCATGATGATTTATTATGATGATGAATATGTTTTGAACTTCATTATCTGGAAATAATTTTACCACTCGATACTTAAAGCTTGTTTAATTCAACTGAAATCATTATAAGCAAATCATCATAAATTGTTTAGTTCAAAAGGATGAAGATTACCTAAATGCAAAACTTATTTGTACGTTCCGTAAAATTCATTCCCCGAGAAACAACGTAATTCACCTTAAAATGAACCTCTCAAATTTCCGCCTACTTATTTTTAGCACAAAATTCTCTTGAACCCAACTAAATGAGAATTTATCTAAAGCTACAATATAACGTTGAAAAGACACAAACTCGTCCTCGGGCACGAGACGAGATTGGTTCATAGAACAATAAATTTCAATTTGCTGTTGTACAAAACATGCCGCTTTCTAATTACCCTAATTTGGGCACTTCACTTCGACAGAGCTAACTCTTACAATGGAAAGATGACGAGCTGAAGTAGACTGTATTTCTCTAAGGATCCCAGTCTTTGATTATATTGTTACTGAAATAAATATATGTTCGTAATTGGAGCAACTCCAGGAAACATAAGCGTCACCATTGGGGTGGCACAGTAAGAAACAATCTTGAAAATAATTTTAAAAGTGTATGTAAGGTGTAACGCGAATGTACAGTTATCTTATTACAACACCTGCGGAAGCCTAGGTATAATCACCTGTTGACTCGTTAACAAGGTCAGGGGGGACCAGGTCTACTGAAAATTATGATTTAGACATTTAGAGTGTATTCGATTCGAAGACACATTTATAAAAATGCTTAAATGGAAAATTGGGGACGGCAAATATTGCAAAAAACTAAGAGCAGTTAGTGAAAACAAACAGGGTTGGGACAACTTGAGAATTCTGAAATTTGAAGAAAGGCCATTAAACCGCACTACTCGCATCCCTAATAAAAAAATTGTTTTGAACAATAAAACATGAATACTAAGAAATTTTTTTTTGGTTCTCGCATCAACCAAGTTGGTTATTAGCAATGGCTTTAATAATATAATAACAGCTTATGGAGTAGAGAGGTATTTATATGTTTTACATTTAGTTCACGGCTACAAATTATACACATAGGTTTATCAGTTCTACGTATTAAACATGCGTTAGTTCAGTGTGACCTATTCTTAGTCTGATTATTACGGCCTGTTTTAAGCGGTTACTGCACATTCGCGGCCACTGTTTGACACTTTCCTTAATTTGTCTTAATTTTTGGAGTGATCCTTGCCACTCCGATTGCCACCGAGAACTAATTTTCATTTTGATGTAGGCTTTCACGTCACTGCAAACCGCACTGTTCACTATATGTACATCTCTGCATACTGTAGCATCTTTTGCATGTTTGTCAGCATCTTTGTTTCCTTGTATTCCTTGATGAGAGGGCACCCATAAGAATCTGACATCCAAGTTGTTGTTTTGTAGTAGATGCAGTTGAGTCTTGATTTGAAGTTCAAGAGGGTTGTTAGTGTAAATATTTTTCAAGGTACTGGGGGCACTTAAGGAATCTGTTATTATTACAGCTTTTTGCAGGTTTGACGATTGAATGTCGATTGTTTCCTAAAGCCTCATGTATGTCGCTTTCTAAGTCGATTATGTTATCGATTGTGCTTTTGTGTTTTTTAAATCCAGTCTGTTCTGGTATTATCAATTTTCTTCGTTCTAACTCCCAAACAAGTCTGTTATTGATTATTTTTTTTAGTAATTTGCACATGGTGCAAGTTAGGGATATGGGTCTATAAGAATCGACTAATAATTTATTTTTCCCTGTCTTCTGAATGGGTATAATTATTTCTTTTGACCATTTTTTTGGGAATGTATGTTTTGTTCATATTTGATTAAATATTTTTAGCAGTGTTGCTTTAGCTGTTTCTGGGAAGTGTTGCAGAAAGCTAATAGGCACGTTGTCTGGCCCTGGGCTGCAATCATCAAAATAAGTAAGTGCTTCGTCAAACTCGCTCTTTAGGAGGGGCTTTTTGATGTCCGTGTCCATATTGTTAATGTGAAAGTTGCGTAGACTGGTTTCATTATTTTCCAGGAAATTTTCTTCGAAAGCTGCATCGCTAGTTTGTTTCTCGTAATTGCTGGCTAGTGAATCAGCAATTTGTTTTGGATTGCTAAGGATTTGTCCGTTATCTTCTAAGGCAGCAATTTTCTGATATGATTTGTGTCCCGATATTTGCCTAATATTTTTCCAGATAGTGCTAGTATTAGTTAAACTATTTATATTTTGTACGTTAGTCTTCCAGCACTCTTTCCTACTTTTTTTTATCGTATATCTTGTCTTAGCTCTAAGGTTCTTAAAACTTGATAGATTTTCAGGAGTCTTGTATTTTTTGTAGCGATTGAATGCTGCTTTACTTGCTTTTATTGCCTGACGACATTCGTCATTCCACCACGGTACCGGATTGTGGCTTCTGATGGTTTCTGTCATCCCAATACTCTCTTTGGCGGCTTGTTCAATTATTTTGGTAAATTCGTTAACTGCTTCGTCGATATCCTCTGTTATTTTGTATTGAGAAAGTGATGTTTCAATATTTAGGGAAAATTGATTCTCGTTTGCATTGTTAAGACGCCATTTTTGTGAAGGTTTGCTATTTTCTGCGCTGGTTCTAATGTCAGAGATCATTATTGGGAAGTGATCGCTGTCATAGAGATATGGCATTACCTCCCAGTTTAAGAGAGGAGTAATAGCGACATCACATATTGCCAAGTCTATAGCAGACGCTGTCCCATTGTATGAAATGAATCTTGTGCTAAATCCATAATTAAGCAAAGTGAGGTTATAGTCATTCATAATTTCCTCAATGAGATTACCTCTATCGTCTTGTTTCTCCGATCCCCACAATAAATTGTGACCGTTGAAGTCTCCGACAATTATACGAGGTTGAGGTATTTGTTCAATCAAGTTCACTAAATCATTTTTATTGAGAATAATATTGGAAGGAATGTAAATATTACAAATATTTATTTTGGATGGATAGAAAACAGTAACCGCAACAGCTTCTAGATCTGAGATTATGTCAGCATTTCATAGTGTACGTAATAACCATTTGAATTCCATTGAAGTATGTCCATTTCTAATATTATGATGATTGCGTCGACGACTCACTTCCAGATTCAATGGGGCCTTCTGATATGTATCGTCGTAATTGTTTTCTTGTCTTGGTTAAGCAGATTTTTAGAGATTTGTTCGTGATTGTGACAAAAATGACGTATTATGGCTTAGATTATAATTTGACTAAAAGGTAGCCTCACTCTAGGAACCCAAGGACACAAATCTGTGTACCATTAGGTGATGGTGTATCTGTATATCAGTCCGAGATATACGCTATTTTGGAATGTGCCCAGATAAACCTTGACAGAGGTTATGTGGATCGACGCATAACGACTTGCTGATCTTGCAAGTCGGAACGCAGTGCGGCTAGAATGAATCCCGGCCCACTCTGGTTTTGAAGGCAACGAAATGGCGGATGCACTGGCTGCGGAATGAGCTCCTTTCTGCGGCCCGGGCCCAACCCAACAAAACAAACAATACGCAAGGAGACGAGGAAGTGGCTGAGGAACCAGCATCTCGCTCATTGGAATGCTCTGCAGGGACAATCCAAACTTCAACTGAAGGGATGGACTGATGGACACGCTGGGGCAGCTATTGAACTACCAAAAGGAGTAGGTTGAGGAAGATAGCAGGACTCCTAACAGGGCACTGCTGTGTGAGGAAGCACCTCTACAACCTAAGACTGGAGGAAAGTTCCCTAGGTAGAGGTTGCAGCATGACTGACGAAACGTCAGTCCATGATCTCTTAGAGTGTCCACACTGGGCTGTATCACGCAGGCGAATCTTTGGAGTCCCTGTCATGGCCCCTGGAGACACAAGCAGGCATCCACTGGAAAAGGTTGTGGCCTTTATTGAAGGGCTCGGCTTCATGGATGCCTAGGTAGCAGGAATGGCACAATGGGCTCCGCCAGTGGCCTCAGTGCCGGAACCTTGTCTTGAGTTTGTCTAGGTCAAGGCTCGCCTGCACATTTAGTAGTAGTAGTAGTGAGGTAGCCTTTTCAGTAAGGTATTAAATAATTCATTGTTACCTAGGCAACAATTTTCGTCCTAGGCCAAAATAGCTATTTATGACATTAGTGTTGGAAGTAAAATTCCATATTGTGAGTGAAACAGTCGAGGTTTTCAAAATAAAATAAAATTCACTCTCAACACATACAGGGTGTTCATTTCAGGACTTCCCACCCTAATTTTCTCGAAATGTGTGTATTATAAAAAGAAATCCTGGGACACGTCAACAAATATATCGAAGGGGACAACTTTTTATCATAAAGCAACGCGCCCTCTTTCACCCCCCGCCAGGGGGAGTTGCCAACTTCAAAATCTTAAATGGGAAGGGGTGTCGAGTTATACCTCATTTTAAAGGTCTTTTTAATCTCTACACATCGGCTTTTGTTTTTTTTTCAATAGATCGATTCGTTGTCGAAATATTTAGGAAAATCTGTTTGCTGCTTCGTACCACTAAAATAAAAACTGCAATTGTTTTTTTTGTTATTCCTTTCAACTTTTTTGTATAAAAAATGCGAAAAAATGTTTTTGATAGAGAAAATAGAAGACATGATACCTATTGAATTGTTTACCATACTTACCAGTTGTGTGAAAAAGCAATTTATTAAAAATGGTTTACACTTTAGCTAAAAAAGTTGAAATAGTGTTAATCTAAGGCGCCAAAAACTAATGTGCTCGACGAACTGCTGCAATATTTAACGAAAGGCACTCAGATAAGAACACCTCTCATAGGTATGTCCTAAATCTAATCGAACAGGATCTGTTGCAAATTTAAAACATGATCAGCCAAGAGTTTTGAATGAAGCCACTCAAATTGAAGTGATAGGTTATTTTGGTATGAATCCTAATACTTCGTAACGTACCATTTCTGCTGCAATTGAAATTTCCTTAGGCTGTGTCCACAAAATTACAAAAATTAATAAATTCCATCCCTATAAAATGAAAGTATGTCAAGAGTTAAGTGAAGACGATTTTGACAGAATCTGATGACACTGATGAGTGTACTTTTTATTTAAACGGTTTTGTCAACAAACATAATTGCAGATATTGGAGCAATGAAAATGACCATGTATTTGTCGAAGGGCATACCCAGCATCCCCAAAAAATTAATGTATGGGCCGGTATACTAGGAAATCAAGTAATTGGTACATTGTTTATTAATGGAAATCTAAATGGTGAGATGTACTTGAATATGCTAGAAAATGGGATCAATCCGTTAATTACCGAAGCAATTGAAAATCAACTGGATAGAGATAGACAACTTTCTTGACGAAAATGAGTTATATTTTCAGCAAGATGGAGCTCTCCCCCATTATGTGCTTCCGGTCCGTCAATGGTTAAACAATGTATTTTCCGGTAAATGGATAGGGCGAAGAGGACCTATAGAGTGGCCAGCTAGGTCCCCAGATCTACCACCATGTGATTTTTTTCTATGGGGTTATTTAAAATCAGTTGTTTACACACCTCAGCCACAAAATATAGAAGACCTTCGACAAAGGATTACTGCAGAATGTCGAGCAATTCGAACAGAAGTGTTTGAAAATGTGCGTCACGAATTTGAACAGCGGTTATACCATTGTTTGGCCAACAATGGGCAACATTTTGAGCATTTATTAAATTGAAAATCTGTGTACAATATTGTAATTTAGTTTTGAAGTAAAAGGAATGAGAATAAACAGTTGCAGTTTTTATTTTAATGGTACGAATCAGCAAATAGATTTTCCTAAATATCTCGACAACGAATCGATCATTGAAAAAAAAACCGACGTGTAGAGATTAAAAAGACCTTTAAAATGAGGTATAACTTGATACCTCTTTCCATTTAAGATTTTGAAGTTGGCAGCTCCCCCTTACGGGGGGTGAAAGGGGGCGCGTTACCCCTATGATAAAAAGTTGTCCCCTTCGATATATTTGTTGACGTGTCTCAGGATTTTTTTTAAATACACACATTTCGAGAAAATTAGGGTGGGAAGTCCTGAAATGAACACCCTGTATATAGTTTTTTGTACAACTCCTATTTTGTTTATAAAATGAAATTATTTCAAGTTCTTCTTTCTTATTTTTGGGAATCAAACCATCATATTATGTTTTTAAGTTGTAAATTTTTTTCGTTGTGTCAGATAGGGACCAAAAATGGTTTAAGAGCTAATTCATCTTGACAACGGTAGCTGGAACGCTACCGAAACGTCGTAATAGAAATATAAAAACATAATATTGTGGTGTGATTCCCAAAAAAATAAGAGAAAAAAAATTAATGCCACAAGGAACATACAGAAGATATTTCAAGTTTATCACATTTTGGCGTCTATTGTCAGTTAATTGTTTTTGACGGTTTAACAATAATTCTGATTTTCTTGGAACTGACCATGTTAGATGACGCTGAATCATTTAGTAACCAACAAACGATATTATTACAGTTCACGCATTTTATTGATGATTATGTCTCTTTTAACATGCTACTTTGTAAACTACTTTTTTTAACACGTTTGACAGGCATTGAAAATGTCACTTTCAATGTCAGTTGTGGAAAATAAATTTTCGGACTCTATTAACTGTTCATTGAACTTTTAATTATTCAAAATATTTATATCAAATGTACAATTAGAACAATTTTGAATAAGAAAGGGATGATGTGATCTTGAATTTGGGGACGTGTTATTATTTGTGATGTCCGTTATCATATTACAGGGTGATCATTTGAATTCCGACACACTTTATGAGCCTATTACTTGGAAACCGATTAAGATATCGAGAGGCGGTTTTAACTGAACGGCTTCGGGAAGTAAGAAATTTTTTACACTGTTGCCAATTTTGTATTTTTTCCCTAGACTGCAGGAAAAATCTTGGGTTTTTTGGAGATCAATAACTTGGACATTTTAAATGAAACACCCTGAATGTTTTTGTACCGTCGGATGGGCTGAAGCTTCTACTTTTCAAAAATATATGGTCTATAGTAATTTAAGGTGTTCTCAAGTGGCAGATTATCTTTAAAAGATAGACTGCAATTCGTTGACTACAGTAATTCCGTACATTTTTGTCAGCACATAACTTCTAAACTAATCATGACATCGAGAAGCTAAACGTTCAGGAATTAGATTTTTTTCACGCTGTTGCCAATTTAGACTCCAGGAAAAAACAACAATTTATTAAAAACAACAACAAAATACAGAAAATAAGTACCAAATTATATGTATGAATGTGCTTAATTAACCTACATAAATTCTTTAATACAAAAGTTTTTGAATATGCCCACCATTCATGTCAATACATTTATGCAAGCGTGGTTGAAGATTTAAAAAAAAGAGTCCCTCAACATTTGTGGTTGAATATTTTCTATTACGTTTCTCATGTTTTGTTTCAATTCCATTAAATTTCGTGGTAAAGGATTATAACATGTTTCTTTTACATATCCCCAAAAGAATGAATCGGGAACAGTTAAATCTGGAGAGTATGGTGACCATTCTATAGGACCTGCTCTCCCTATCCATCTATTAGGAAATGTTTAATTTACAGAATCTCTTGCTACGCGAGAATAGTGCGGAGGTGCGCCATCTTGTTGGAAGTAGACCGTCTGAAACATGCCATCTTGCACAAGTTGAGGAAAGAAGTAAGTCTGCAACATATCTGTGTAAACTGCACCAGTGACAGTTCGTCCAGCGAAGAAAAAGGTATTATTATTAGACATACCACACCAGACATTTACCTTTAGGTGAATCCCTTTCAAACTCATTGTAAACACGGGAGTTTTCGTCGGCCCAGATTCTACAGTTATATTTGTGTGAAATGTAGGTTCATCAGACATGATGAATTAGGATTAGGATC
This sequence comes from Galerucella calmariensis, assembly GCA_910591675.1. NCBI lineage: Eukaryota > Metazoa > Arthropoda > Insecta > Coleoptera > Chrysomelidae > Galerucella > Galerucella calmariensis. The sequence goes on along the minus strand of CAJUYG010000092.1, from coordinate 40,236 downwards.
TGGTCTAAATAAATCCAAAAGAGTTTCGCTCATAAGACATTGTTGTATGCCTCTGGAACAATTTTTTGAAAAATCTGTATTTTATATGCCTTCATTTTCAAAATTCTCAATAATTTATGTACCTCACCGTATGACATTTCTAACGCGTTGGCCATTTTTCTTATGAAAATGGAATTGTTATTAACATTAAAAATTTCTTGAACTGCCAACAAATCATTTAGTAAAATGTCATTACGATTATTATTTTCAATTTTCTTTCTTTCCAAAGTACCTGTTTCATGAAATTTTTGCCACCAGGACAATATTGAGTACCTTGACGGAGGATTCCTCTGAAACATTCGACGAAAATCTTTTTTTGTTTGTGTAACAGATTTGGTTCCTGCAAAAAATGTAACTGTACGTCCTTTTTCCTATTTGTTAACATTTTTAATAAGGAGTTTCGACAGAAGTACAGAATTAAATAAGTAGAATAAATTACAATAAACATTGTCAATGACTGACAGTAGCAGTCACATCACCCTTGATTATAGAGAAAAAATACGAAATCAGTATGTGTTAGTAAAACGTTGGGTAATTCTAAAGCCGTTCAATTAAAACCGCTTCTCGATGTTCTCGATGTTCCTGGAGTCTAAATTGGCAACAGCGTGAAAAAAATCTAATTCCTGAACGTTTAGCTTCTCGATGTCATGATTAGTTCAGAAGTTATGCGCTGACAAAAATGTACGGAATTACTGTAGTCAACGAATTGCAGTCTATCTTTTAAAGATAATCTGCTCCTTGAGAACACCTTAAATTGCTATAAAACCATATATTTAAAAAAAGTAAAATCTTCTGCCTATCCTACGGTACAAAAACATACAGGGTGTTTCATTTAAAATGTCCAAGTTATTGATCTCCAAAAAACCCAAGTTTTTTCCTAGAGTCTAGGGAAAAAATAAAAAATTGGCAACAGTGTGAAAAGAAATTTCTTAATTCCTGAAGCTGTTCAGTCAAATCCGACTCTAGATATCTTAATCGGTTTCCAAGTTATGGGCTCATAAAATATGCCGGAATTCAAATGATCACCCTGTAGTATTCGAGTTATGAACTTGGAGTTCCCACAAAATGGCTGATGTTGCTAAATCAAGAGAATTCTCCCACTTGAAGATAACGCTGAACAGGCGCAAGCCGGTATTTCTAGCTTTTTAACTTGTAACATTTATAATAACACATCTATTGTTTGTTTCGTTAATAAAGTTTCGCTGTTCTAATAATTTGAATTGTTTTTAAAAACGAAATTTTCACGAGTGAACTTAAAATTTTCGGCAAATCCAATGTAAAACTCAATGGAGAGACGAATGTGATACAGGAGCCGATATTGGTCACCTCTAATTTATCACTTATGGAATCATCTACGTACCTCTTTGCTACACCAGAAGACTTCCAGCCTCGGGCCGTTTTAGAGAAGTTATGTCTGCTCCTGCATCCACGCTATTTCATTAGATATGGAGCCAATTTTTTGTAGACTAACCGACAGCTTGCCCACAGCATTTTCTACTACGGTAAGACAAAAAAAATCGTCGATAATTCATATTTTTGGACGTGAGGCCATATAATGTCTATGGTATTTTAGATATTCTCCCGTCACCGTGAATGATCTTGCCTTGTTTGTTTAATTATAGGTGATTTTTATTCACAAAGCAGGGTAACGTTGCGAGTTGAGTATTGTGTTGTCATAGCAACATATGCAACCTAACTTTCACTCGAGTAATACATCATATTCCTCTCTAGTGGTATAGATATAGTTAAAATAATACCCTTCTTGGTGTGCGTCATCGATTGTGACGTATATCCGGGTTTTCGGCATGTCGTTTATTTTATTTGCTATTTTGACATATAGCTAACCTTAAATTTGATAAACAGAATCATCAGGATCGTATTAAGCCAAAGCCGAGAAGGCTATGAAAATAATAATTACCAGCTTCTTTTTCTAACTGAAAATACTTTAGAACTTTCAAAATGCTAATGTTTTTTCGTGTATCTAGGCATATTTTTAACAGAACAGAATAAAAAAAATAGGCATATTTTTGTATTATTCAGATAAATATAACAATAAGATTAATATTCACTTCTCATGAATAATAATTGACCGTTAGCAACAAAGTACACACCTGTCAAGAACTGTCAGTGGGACAGTAGAAAAAGATGTAAGACACATTGCCGCTACGAAAGTTACGCCTTCATAGTATTTTAACCTCGCGATTGATAGGTTGCACTGGCGCGTAATCTAAACATAAACCAATCAAATTTTTGTAAGTCAAAGATTATGGTTAACGTTTATAAAACATTCAAACGATTCATTATTGTGATATTTTTATTAGGATTAATCACAGACCTGCCTTTTTTCCATTTCTTCCTACGTAATGTGATAGAAGGAGATTAACAATCGATGACGCACACCAAGAAGGGTATTATTTCAACTTATACTATCGGTTGGGAGGTAAAATATTGACTAATTATTTAGTGGTCGTGAACGAAATATGGAAATAACGCAATGAGGATTTCTTCCTTAATTATCCTTATCCTTTTGTTTCAAAAATGGTGAAAGATATATAAATAGTCTGCTCAACCATCCTTTGCCGTTACGACATACACTTTCCACCCTGATCCCTCATTCATGAAATGGATGAGACGGAATTATGACGTCATTAACGTATTTCTTAACTAATGTCGACGTACATTTTATTTGTTACTTTTGACAGCTCAGTTGTCATATTTTGAGAACAATGCTTAACATAATATGTCATTGATTAAAATTTCGAGGTTAAGTGTAAAATAACACTCATCTAATATATGGTTGAAATAATACCCTTCTTGGTGTGCGTCATCGATTGTTAATGCCCTTCTAACACATTAGGTAGGAAGAAATGGAAAAAAGGCATGTCTGTGATTAATCCTAATCCAAATATCACAATAATGAACCGTTTAAATGTATAACAAACTTTAACCCTAATCTTTTACTTACAAAAATTTGATTGGTTGCTTTTTAGATTACGCGCAAGCTTAACCTATCAATCGAGGTTTTAAAATACTATGAAGGCGTTACTTTCGTAGCGACAATGTGTATCACGTCTTTTTCCACTGTCACACTGACAGTTCTCGACAGGTCTGTACTTTGTTGTTTACGGCAATTATTATTTATGAAAAGTGAATACTAATCTCATTGTTTTATTTATTTAAATAATACAAAAATATGCATGGATATACGGAAAAAAAACATCAGTATTTTGAAAGTTCTCAAGTATTTTCAGTTAGAAAAAGAAGCTGGTAATTATGAATTGCATTGCTTTCTCGAGTTTGGGTGAATACGATCCAGATGATTTTATTTATCAAATCTAAGGTTAGCTACTTGTCAAAATAGCAAATAAAATAAACGACATACCGAAAACCCGAATATACGTCACAATCGATGACGCACACCAAGAAGGGTAGTATTTTAACTATACAGAGAAGAAGAAGAAGAAGGTAGTATTTTAACTATACCCTTTTTGGTGTGCGTCATCGATTGTGACGTATATCCGGGTTTTTGGCATGCCGTTTATTTTATTTGCTATTTTGACATATAGCTAACCTTAAATTTGATAAATAAGATCATCAGGATTATACTTAGCCAAATTCGAAAAGGCTATGCAATTAATAATTACCAGCTTCTGTTTCTAACTGAAAATACTTGAGAACTTTCAAAATACTGATGTTTTTCCGTGTATTCATGCACATTTTTGTATTATTCATATAAATGAAACAATAAGATTAATATCCACTTTTCATAAATAATAATTGACCTCAAAGAACAAAGTACAGACCTGTCAAGAACTGTCAGTGTGACAGTAGAAAAAGACGTAAGACTTATTGCCGCTACGAAAGTAATGCCTTCATATTATTTTAAAATCTCGATTGATAGGTTGAGCTCTAGCGTAATCTAAACATCAACCAATCAAATTTTTGTAAGTCAAAGATTAGGGTTGACGTTTGTAATACATTTAAACGGTTCATTATTGTGATATTTCGATTAGGATTAATCCTAGATCTGCCTATTTTCCATTTCTTCCTACGTAATGTGTTAGAAAGCCATTAACAATCGATGACGCACACCAAGAAGGGTATTATTTCAACCATATTATTTCAACTATAAGACAAACGTGAAACAGCAGTATACGTCACCGATTATGACGTAACGACAAAGGATGGTTGAACAAACTTTAGCAATCTTTTTTTTTCCAACAAGCATGGTCATAAGTTTTGGTGGTCAGATTTGAAGTGATCCACTCTACCTGTGAATCAGTCTACTGTATTCATTACTTTTCCGGAATAGGTGTTGAATTGAATAATATTTAAATTAAAATTTATACAAAAAAAATTATTCCCTTTCCATTCGCGTTCTACCCTTCCTCATTTGGCTAAGCAATTACAAATTTAACCTGAGTCATACATTGTTAATGTTTGAACGACTACACAGGGGTTGAAGCGGTCAATGATAAAATAAAATATTCGATATAAGTGAGATTAGTAGGGCCAGAACAAATTAAACTTTAGGCCATTAAGGTCTTGTTTCAGTTGTTGAACTTAATTAAAGAGAAGTTTGAACTATAATCCAACGCCTCGACTTGGAAAGGAGTAACTTTTGATATCAGGTAAAATGTGTTCATACTTCATTCTGAAATAGTTCCAATTCCAGCAGGTAGGATAATATTCGGGTTAGCAGCATATGGTAATTAACGCGTTTGGTTTGTGTATAATTTGATTGATTATTTTTCAAGCGATCCTGTCAGCCAATCGTGATAAGAAAAAAGATTCAAATTGTCCAATGGCATCAAAATTACACTGATAATTTGCTAGTAGCAAATTACATCGAATATTACCCTCCTGTATTAAAAATTCCATATGAAGCGGGATCTTATCGTGATAAGATGCCGTTATCTATCGATAAGATGCCGCTAACTATCGATAATATCCCGCTAGCTATCGAAAATTTTCCTGTAGGACCGTAACTATAGTAACGAGTGTTAAAATTGCGCATTTGTCATTGTGACATTTTAAATTCGTTGAAATGTCACGATTTGGACAAGATTCTTCGAGTTCTATTCAAGAAAAAGTGACCGAAAGTAAACCCAAAAATACAATTCTTTTATTTCTTCTACTCGAGAAATATTGTACCGAACCGTGCATCAAAATAGACCTGATAATTTTTTACTGAATATAGTAATCAATTAAATTACTTAATTTCAAGTCATGTGTCAAATTTCATCCAATCACCGCTGTATTACAGCGATAATACCCTACATGTGGTGTTTTCAGTTTGGTGTTTATTTTTTATTAGAAATTAATCAAACGTCAAACTGACAACTGGATTAAAAATGTCGCGAAGATTTGGTATTACATCTAACGATTCAATTAATTTACCTATGACCGAGTTCTATACAAGGGAATTGCTGCCAGCATAACGAACAGAAAAATACTGAAAAAGGTTAGTCGCATAAGGAAGTGGTTTTCCTGATCAATTTCTGGTTTTTCTTATATGTTTTAAGTCCCTTTACCACCCATGTTGTACCCGGAAAGTTTGGAGTTGTACCCGAAAAGTTTGCAGGTCTATTTAGTTTGGGGTATTTCACATCTTACAGTTGACGAAAAACTAATGACATATGTCAACACATATTATTTGTTTGGCTTTGTTTGTGTTTCTGGTATATTGAATAAATTTCTATTCTACCTTTGTTTGTGATTTGTGAGACTCTGATCTGCTTTTATTATTGCAAATATCCTCTAGAGGAGTTATTGGACATTCTTCAGCCTATCTTTAGTCTAGTATTAGTTTACAATTAGACATGTGCTTTTACCGACAGATGTTCCTGGAGCAATGTTACAAGAAAATGTACGTTTAAAGGACCATTCTGTCAAGGAATTGAAAAGGTGGTTGGAGTGCAGGTCCCTTAAACAAACTGGGTCTAAGGATGAACTGATTAAGAGGGGTGTTGAATTGCTGAAACTACTTCATTGTTCTTATATTTGAATTTTTCAGAATTAACGACTGCATTGATAATGGAGGAACACACAAGATGTTTTAGGGCATAGATCAAGGAAAATGTTATGATAGAAAGAGAAATATTCTTTTAAATCCAACTCCACACAAGGGTACATTTGATGTGTTTCAAGAAAATTTGATGTTGTCAAGATTTCCATCACGCCACTTGCCTCAGCATTTCAATAAAGGCCATATATTTACTTATATAGTGAATGGAAGTATTGGAAGTGAAAATCCAGAAGTTGTTGAAAGGGATAACGATTCAATAGTAACAGTAAAGCCATTTAGAAGAGGGTCACAATATGTGGACAGTGACCACTTAAGCCAAATTTATGATTCCCTTATTAAATGTTACTATTATTGTAAGTGTAAATGTCAAGCATCATTTGACAAAAAAATTGAACATGATGTCATAATATGCTTAAATAACATATCTGGAGCTGTTGTTCGAGGTAAATGTGATTGCAAACAGTCTGCAATGGGCAAGTGCAGCCATATTACTGCATTATTACTTTTTGTGTCAAAATACATAGAAGAACATAGTCATGTGCCTGTAGCTTTTACAAGTCAGCCATGTGAATGGGGACAAGGCTCCAATGAAAGGGATCCAGGACCTGTGTCTACTCATATTTATCCCATAAAGCGGTATAAACCTGCAGAAAGATCTATATATGATCCACTCCCAACAAACTATTGTAGAAACATTGACATGAATGCTTTTTTAGTAAACATTCGAAACGGGAGTCAAGAAACCATGTTTGAAACATTATTTTCAATCCAATATAAAGATTTCAAATTTAGTAGTGATGAACTTAAGGATGAACTTAAATGATGAACTTAACAGACCAAAATATTTATTAATAATATGAACATTCTTTCAAATGGTTATATATAATATAATAATTTCTGCCTGTCCAAAATAAATAATAAACATTTCTTAAAACCAAATCATCCATATCTGTATCAAATATTAGTGTCATTATTAGTATTTGATATTGATCGTAAAAATCGTAAAAATTATTTTGATCAAATGAAGCAAATAATTGACAAAACTAAAAAAATTTATGAAAATGTATTTGTGCCAGAAATGTTTGCCATGAAAGTTGTTCGGGGGCTGAGTCCTATCTGTTTGGCTTAAAACTTTAATTTTCTTTAGGCATTTAATATAGCTTTATTGCTTTTGGCAACACAGACTGTAGAAATAGCCTGGATATTATTGTACTAGTACAATATGTGATTTATTAATTTGTGCAATTGAAACAATTTTCAGTGCAGAGTAGCAGTCTATCAATAATGATTTATTCATTTTCAAATTATAAACTTGTAATTGTGACGACTTATATGTAATAAATCCTGTTTCTGGTTAAACTTGTGTATTTTTTTGTGGTTAAATGTCTTAAAACAATAAATAAAAGCTAACATGTATTTATATAGTGAGGTTTTTATCTTTTCTATTTATGATTTAACTAGGTAAATAAAATAAAGTGTTAACAGAAGCAATATGTTCAATTACACCTTCAATTATTGGTTTTGTATAAAATTCTTCAGCAATTTGGTATGGTAATAATCCAAAAAATTACATAAACTACAAAATATGGTATCAAACAATTTTTCAAATACAAAATTCTATTTAACCAAAGGTTTTTCAAAATTTACAAGAAAGCACACAATACTGAAAATATTTGATATTATTGGTAACATTAACATTGATCACTTTAATTTTAAGTTAATTTGCAATATCTTGAAGTAGGAAGCCCCTATCTGCTAATAAACAGTCATTTTCTTACAGAAAAATTTTTATATCGCACTGTGCAACCAGGTAAAGAAGATCACTGATATGTATTTGTATTACAAAAAAATGTCCATTCTTCTAAAGTGTATCTCACTAGCACCAAACATAACTTGTCTCTATTAGAAAATTTTGAATAGAAATTCTTCCTAACTCTGAGCTGCTTTTTATATTTAAATTGGTATTTTAAGTCAATCATAACATTCACATCTAAGAATGAAAAGAGTACTTCAAAATGTGAAGGGTTAAGTCCAGTTAAGTATTTAAACATGGTAGTATTTCTTTTTAGGTTTTTATATGAAAAATAGTTTTCCCGATATGAGTATTTCTGTCCACAGTGAAGTTTTGAATAATATTTGTACTATCGTTTGTTTAATTTTTAGTAATCTTTTTTTCGATTCAGTTTGTGGTTGCGGTTGCATTACAAAATTGGTAGAGCTATAATTATGTTCCAAAATATTTGTAATGGTTGAAATTGGAGATGGAAAACTCTCAGATAATTGATCATCAACAGCTATTGGATTATCTGAGACAGTAGCAAGTTCTTGTACATTTGATTGAGTAAATTCTGCATTTACTTCAGCTTCAGTAGACCCATAATTACAATAGGGTTTTGGATCTACACAATTATTATCGGAATGTTCACTACAAATATAAGTGGTTTTGTTGATTGTGGCATAATTCAGATTTTGGTTGGCACATAACTCAATCCATTTGCGGCATCTGCTGGGACATCTCCTGGGTTTGGGAAACGGAATAAACTTAAGGGCATTCCATCTTTGTCCTCTAACTAAAGCCCTTTTATTATTTTTACAACTTTGATATGCACAACGCTTCATCGCAATTTGTATAGTATAATCACAACGAAGATACAAATGACGGTAGACTATAACTCTTTTCGAGGATATTTGCAATAATAAAAGCAGATCAGAGTCTCACAAAGCACAAACAAAGGTAGAATAAAAATTAGTATCCAATATACCAGAAACACAAATAAATCCAAAAGCAAAAAAAAATATGTGTTGACAGCTGACATTAGTTTTCCGTCAACTGTAAGATGCAAAATACCCCAAACTAAAAAGACCTCCAAAATTTTTTCGGGTACAACATGGGTGGTAAAGGGACTCAAAACATATAAGAAAAACCAAAAATTGATCAGAAAAACCACTTCCTCATGCGACTAACCTTTTCCAGTATTTTTCTGTTCGTTATGTTGGCAGCAATTCCCTTGTATAGAACTCGTCCATTGTACTTTTCACAACTGTAGTTGATTATTTGATTAAGACTTATAAAGTTTGCATTGAAAATTATTATACGTTAGATTGACAATAAATTTTTTAATATCTACAAAGTAAAAAATTATCTTATCGAATACTCCTCGGGTCTTGATAAATACTCAAAATTTTGTCGTAGATAATACTTCAAGAGTGTTGCTTAAAGATTATCAAGCAGCACGCTTTCAGCATTCTCCATGACAAAATTATCTCGGTATTATCAAGACCCTAGGGGTATTACTACTGATAATTTTTTATTCAAGCATGTTGTCAGTAAAAACTGCATTCGGTTATTTTCATATTTTGGCGAAAGCGCCCAACTCCGAAGGAGGGGGGCTCTTTTAACTCATGTAGTTATTAGACAACATGCTTTCATAAAAAATTATCGGTAATTTTGATGCACTTGTGAAAGTACTTCCGATACATTTTTCACGCTGTTTGATTGTATCTCCGTTTGAATTGGTGTTTTCGAACATTCCCTTCTGGCTGCTGGTAGCAGCTCCTAGTAACTGAATTTCGTTCGCTTATCACCGGGCGCAACGCCTAGTCTTACCTTTCCCTTCCCACTTGAACAAATAATGGAAAGTATGGGCTTCAAGCCACGAACATTAAATATTTGACGTTTGACCGGTTTGACGTTTATTTAAAGGTTAAGATTGTGCCGATTACGATTTAAACCTTACTAAAAATATCTAAATATGCAAAATTAAATTATCAGAGACATTATAATTGAAAACTGTTCTCCTAACAACACAGGAAATTCATTGGCATTGGCACATTACAAGTGGTTTTGGGGATCCTGAAAAATCGTGTTCGCTTTGCTTAAAAGTCGTGACGACTGAAGCGTCACGCACAAGTGCTTGAAGCGCAAATAAACGAAAGCAACAAATGAATGCGTAAGCCATTGGGTACCGGACATTTGTCAGTGATATTTTTATTTGAAGTTAAAAATTTGCTGTCAGTTAACCTGATACTTACATATTTGCATTTTGCTAATTTAAAAAAAAAAATCACGCCGAACTACATTCGTGGTAATGATTTTTTTTTCAAATAATTTTAACTAGATCAGCACTCGTCTCCGTTGCTATTAGGAAATTCCACTCGTGGACTCAGTCCACTCGTGAGACTTCCATAGCAACAAAGATTCGTGCATCTAGTTAAAATTACCGCCACTTGTGTAAATACTGTTGAAAATTTTGTTGACATCACAAGTTTTTATTGATGGTCTTCCTTTTTTTAAACTTCTTCCAATTTCTGCTCCCCATACTCTTTTAACCAATCTTTCTTCATTTATACACTGTATATATCCTCACTATTGCAGCATTCTTCCTTCTATGAATCTTAAGGGTGCATTATAGGCCTAAATCCCCTCTCATATCCATGTTTTACATTATATCCTTTTTTGTTATACGACACACCCTCCTTGAATAATTCAACTTTGTCGATAATAAAACAACACGTTAACCTTAACATAGGAAGCAAATGATTATATTTGTCATTCTCATTCGAAAGAGTAAGAGGATCGTATAATAATATACAAACAGTTTCACATTGAAGGATAGCTCAAGATATTTCCTACAGGAAGAAAAATACTAATAAATGAAACTTCGCCAACGATCGGCCATCAATTTATTTTCAACCAGCAAGTATCACTGATAAACAGCACATGTCAAACTCATGCTGTAATCTCTCAATATAAAAACGAACATCAGTATCAAGTGTAACCGATCTAAATCTAATAAGAGGAACTATTAGCAGATCAGGAAGTTATTAATAATTCAATTGATCGGAATTATCAGAAAAATAAAGCAGCTACCCAACCCCAAGGGAGTTTTGGAAAAAAATGTTTTCAAATTTGACTGCATCCGTCGTTTTGGCTATATGTAAAATAACTAAATGGGTTGGAATTCATTTTATATGGGTACATATTAAGGAGAATTTATCAATTACTGTAAGTATTTATTGAAATATATTCAGTTTCCTTTTTTTGTATACCAATATATCGAATACCGATTACCGGTGCCTTAACACCTATAAACAGGTGTACATATTTTACGAATTGCGTTTATCAGGGTAATAGTTTTCCTGATCACGAGCGAACTCTTGCACTCAAGACGTGATTCAAATTTGGCTAGTAGTGGAAAAAATTATATGTATATATGTCGAAGGGCAAAAATGGCAATTTCAGGAAATTTGGCTTTTTTGTTTCCAAATGCCATTTGACTAAGCTCATTTTAGGCAAATGGAAATTTGAATTAATTACAAAATCTATGATCCAGTCTAATTATCATTTTATGGAAAAAATACGTGGACTTATAAAACTAAGGAAACGTGTAAATTCTAGTGATAAAAATAGTTTTCATGTATCTTAAAAGAAACTTTACTAATAATACGGCAAATTCGAGGTGAATTTACGTGTGTAATTTAAAAAAAAAA
>CAJUYG010000092.1:0-13679 GCA_910591675.1 Galerucella calmariensis | reverse complement strand
TATATATATATATATATATATATATATATATATATATATATATATATATATATATATAATCTGAGCCCATCCACCCGAAAGTGTGAGGTGATCAAATTTGGCTCAGTTATTATATATAAAAGCTTGCCATGTTTTCTTGTCTCATGCTTTGGTTCGTGCTTCCGCTTAAGTTATACTTTTGCTTCTCAAAACTTTTTCTATGTTATCGTCCCGTGTTTTTCTTGGTCTTCCCATGGTTCTGCTTTTATGTTCTTTGTTTATCTACGTTTCTTTTGCTTAATGGTTCTTAAGCTTCATTTCTTGGCCCTCTGTCAAACTCCTTTTTTAAATCAACGAACCCAGGCTCCTTGCGTTTTTCAAGACTCTGTAAAACAACTTTTAGTTTGTGTGGTAGTCATCTTCCATTTTTGTTCCAAACTGCTCCAACGATTGTCTCTTTGCCTCCTTTATTATATCTTTCACTTTTTTTTTTGTTCCTTCTATATATTATATAAGCCTGATGTACATATCTATATTGGAAAATTCTTAGCCTACTATAGAACCAAACAAAACTTCAATGTCAAAATATTTTATTACTGAACATATTCTCCTTTTAATTGGATACATTTATCACAGCGAACCTGCAACGTCTCAAGACCTTTCAAAAAAATGTTTCTTCTTGCTCTGCAAACCAGACCTCCACAGCTTTTATTACCTTCTCGTTGGAAGAACATTTAGGGCCTTTCAAACTTTTTTTCAGTTGAGGAAAGAGATGATAGTTGGACGGAGCCAAATCTGGTGAATAAGGGGGGTGTTCTAGTAATTTAATCCCTAAATCACGAATTTTTTGCATGGCAACATGATATATGTGTGCAGGGGTGTTGTCCTGCAGAAAAAAAAACCTTTGGATAGCTTTCCGCGTCTTTTCTCTTTAATTTTTTCCCGTAGAGTGATCAGTAATGTCGAATAGTTATCTCCGGTTATTGTTCTACCCTTATCCAAAAAATAAATCATGATTACTCCATGACAATCACGAAAAACTGAAGCAAGAACTTTTCCAGCAGATTTGTGGACACGCAACTTCTTACTTCTTTTGATTTTATCCCAGCCCCCTTTTCCAGGAATTTTGTCACAGTCAATTTGGACACAAATCAGAACTGTTTTTCACCCCTTGCGTCCTTACTAAGCTTGGGATCGTAAATACTCCTTCATATTTTCTCACATACGTTATTTCTCCTTTTACAAGTACAAAATGTATGGCCTTCTCCACCTCGCCAAGCTAATTCACAGAATACATTTTTCTGCAAACCATCTGGGAGTGTCGACACAACCTCGAACCATATTTTGGAATTCATCGTATCTCAGAAAAACTGCAATTTGCTTTCACTTCTCTGGATCTGTTAGTAGTTTTTTTATCCTAGCACACGTATTTTCTGTTCTGTGTTGTGTTATTTGGCTCATTTTCCAACACATTTTCTCAAATACCCCTACCAGATGAAGATATTTTCAATAATAATCATTTCCTTAACTAGACAGAAAAGTAAAAAGTTCACTGCTAGCCGTGTACAGAAAAATCAAATTAAAATTGAAACTCTTTTATATCGGATATAACTCACAATTTATATGACATTGAATCCTTAATCCATATTAACAAATATCTTCATATAACTATAAAAGTCTTTTCCCATTTTATTGAATTTTCATTGTAGCAACTGGAACGGTGAAATACAATTAATTTTCGTTTCTGTTGAAATCCACATCAGCTGCAGATAAATTAAATTCCATACATCCAACCCAATCACCAACAGAAATGTATAATAAATTCATGCAATTATCAACCTCAACGAAGCAGGGATGGAATTGTTTTTCTATTTTTAAACTTTATTTTTAATTTTGTCATGCTAGTATGCTATCTGTTTGTTACATTTGAATTGTAGGTAGCCTATTTTTATATACAGACTCGAAAAATGATTATGTTAGGTAGCTTTGTTTGCCTTTGCTGCTGTGGTCACAAAATATGATCTACAGTACCTCATGTTTGCAGTTAATATTAATAACAATACGTTGGATTGAAGTTTTTTTTAATAACATTTTATGATATATACTGTTAATAATACTAATAAACAGTCCTAGATAAAATTTTGTATGTAATACGTGGGAGAGGAATTTTTAACGCACTTATATGATTACACGACTTGGCCTACGACCTCTTCGTGTAAACTTCACATGCGTGCATGAATTATATTCATATCCCACTAATTACGTAAATAACTATTATAGTACTCGCTGTTGCTCCTATATGAGATTCAACATGGAAGATAAATATTTGCCGAGAGTGTATTATGCATTATGCTTTCCATACAACTTGCAATGATTTATATGGTTCAGTTTGGATGACAATGTATGGCAGATAAGATATCTTCCAGGTCTCCCATGATATGGCGGGCTGCTCAAGATATATAAAAAATTTTATAATGGAGGCCATCATACAATCCATTCATTCATACGTTTGGGTTCTGCTCAACAGTCCAGGCACTTGGACTGAATATTTGTACCATTTCCCATGTTATCTACTCCAATTCCAGAAGCTTCGTGTCTTCTATATAGGCTACCAGTTTAACTGGAGGTTTAATTCAATGTTAAATGTATCTTCTTTTTTTTTCGATCATTGAAATAAAGGAAAATCAAGAAAAATCCGGTTTTACTATCAATATTAAGGAGAAGACAAAAAAAACTTTATCACAAGAAAATGATGAATTGATTTTCCTACCCCCAAGTTGAGCGTTTTGGTTTATTTTTGGGTGTGGAGTGAGCAGCGTGGGAGTGGAAATTGCTTCAAAATATATAATTTTTTTGTCGGCAAACACTTCAAAAGTATTGAAAAATTCCTCCTTTCGTTAAATGTAGCTCGTTACGAGTACGGTTGTAGAAAATATTTGAAAAAAAAAGTCTCAGATTGATTAAGACATTTTTTTATAAATTTGACCAATGACAATACAATATAGTAGTAAATATAGAGTGTACATACCATTAAGGAATATAACGTTCATCTGGCAGGGAGTACTGGAGAACTAAAAAAACACACCTACTCTTAATTTCGGAAGAATTAAGTGAGGAATCATAATAGTTAATATCGAGCAGCCCACGCTATTTCCAAAATGACCTCAATTTTTTGGTTCATTGTTTTATTCTTGAATTGAGATTTGATTTTAACGTTTTAGTTCGATTACCTATAAAGTGCGTTTTTCAGTTTTTTTTACTAATTCATTTTAAAGCAATGTTCATTACAGTATACATCGTGTGTACCTACATCATTTTTTTTCCAACCTATCAAAATAAACAATACTATAATATTCGGCAAAAATGTTGTAAAATGTTCTCATGCAAAAAAATATCGGAGACACTAGCCTAGAGTTTTTTCTTATGTCCTCCCAACAAATACAAATTCAAATGACTAAACTAACGTTGAGACTTAGAAAATTCAATTGAAATAAACTTTATTTATATTTCCGGAAAGTTTTCCCATAGTATTAATTTAGGCCCCGCAGTCATAAAGCTTCAACTCCCCGAGAAACTGTCACTGAAAGTGAATCAATCACTTTAGAAATGAATCTGTCACACACAATACCTCTCAACGACTAATTGGTATAAATCTCTCTCCAATTACTCATTCTAGATGATTATAGTAATAATGAGATCACAAATAATCCGGTATCAAAGAAGACACCCCTTAGACGACTTCCCTTTCCTGAAATCTCCCACACGATAACTTATCATCTCTATATAACTTTGTGGGTTATAACTGTCTAGTGAATTAACCCTCCGTCTAAGTTATACGCCGGATAGTCTCTATGGCGTTTACTGAATAAACAGATCTGTAGATAGGATACTCATTGAAGTAATATTTATGGCAGTTGTAATATTTGATAAGGGACTATACCGGTATTGTAGGATTTGTTGGTTGCACTCACTGGTGCTTAACCCGCATTCTTGAGGTTTGGTCATTTTCAATCTCTCTACCATGAGCAAAATCTACTCAGTAAAAACCACTCAAAATGCATTTAAATACAAGTTAAGCTGAACATATTATATTCAATCCGTATATCCGTATGTAAACCAGCTTTTATCTTTTAAAATGTCTTATGGCTACTTGACCGACTATTTAAAGTGAAGCTTAGGGTTAAGGACCACTTAAAGTTGATATTTTTGTTGCACTGTGTGTCAAACTCAATTTAAACCTTCCTCAACCTGGGCTGTCAATTTTGAGGGCTTACAACAAAACTTAAATTCTGTTAACCTAAAAGTTGCTTGTTGATTGGTGGTTTGTTGTGCTGCAATGAGAAAATGGATATTTTCAACGACGAGCCAAACCAAGTTTACTTTGTGTTTAATACATATGTTGCTGAATTGTGGCATATGAAGTCGAAAGACTGTTACCAATCACTTGAATTGAACTAAAAATTTCATAGAATTTGCATTGATGCCAAACTGCATGGCTACTTAGCTAAGCCGACCTATGGTTGACATGGTGCAAAAGTTATATTTTTAAGGGAGGCTTCGATTTTAAGCTCTACTTAGTTAAATACACTTGGACAGTGAGTCGGTGCAAATGACCATTAGGCGATCTACACCGAAATTGGCATAAGAACTTGAATAATCGACTTTTCATAGGCTACTCCGGTCACTTGATGATGCTCTATTAAAGGGCATACTTTCATCGATCATCGTCTATTATCACCGGAAATTTTTCACTTCCGTGGTTAATAGGTCGAAAGGAGTTGTTCCACAAAAGGGCATAATATCCTCGATTATCGTCTATCAACAGTGGAAAATTGTCACTTCCAGTTCGTATGCCTCCTTCCTGTAGCGACCTAGGCGTATGCAAACCGGCGGTTATTTTTGCAAGGTACGATAGTTCATCTACATGGCCGAGCTTCCTCGTTCATCAAATACTTGACCATTTTTCTAACCGAAAGTGGAGTTTATGGCAGGTGCGAGGACTGGTCAAAGACGCTTGTAGGAAATATTTCCCGGTTGACCGGGCTGTCTTAGTAAGTCCCTGAAAGGGTATACGAACATTGATTATCGACACTTCTGGTGTCATGGGCCCACGGTCTAATTATTTAGGCATGGTTTTCCAATTGGAAAGTTGGCCCGGATGATGCACTTAAAAAGCCAGGAGCCGCTTGATCTGATGAAAGGAGAGAGTTCATTCAGTACGAATTGGACAAGTTCAGGCAAGGAGGAGGGACCATTTATCAAAAAAGCACTTATTGTAACTCGTGATTTCTATGGATCCATAAGAGACAAATAATAAAGTATTATCACAGTTTCCTATAATATTGTCGTATTTAATACAGCGCGTTACCAATATCGCAGATATCGCAGAATTGTATTCATTTTAACGCTTCATAACTTTTTGAAAAATATTTTTTCAAAACATTGACCGTTCAACTGAGAAGAAACAACTACTTCGCAGGCTATAGGCCCCGACGGATATGGGATTACATATTTCAAAGTCAAACGCGGTTGGCATATCTACAAGATATTTCAACCAACCATTCTGGTTAGCAGTTAGGAGGAACAACAACCGGTTTCGGCGTATTTGCGCCTCATCAGTACAAGGTATATGTTATCCGTCCGCGAGCTTAAAGCTTAATCACAGACTGAATAATACCCTAAAATCTTCTTTCAGTAACAGAAGTGTTACAGTGGCGACATCTTCACCTCCAACTGCAAACCCAACCCCGTTTGACTTTGAAGTGTTATCCAATATCCGTCCGGGCCTATAGCTCGAGAAGTAATTGTTTCTTCTTAGTTGAACGGTCGATGTCTTTGAAAAATATTTTTCAAAAAATTTTGGAGCGTTAGAATTAATACTATTCTGCGATATCTATAGACAAATAATAATTTAAATTATCATAATTCTTCAAAAGATGGGTGATCCAACATCAATGAATTAATTAAAGTTGTTTTTAAGGTACCTTTTGACCATAGGATTTTTCATTCGATTTTGCATTTGATTAAACATTTGATTTTACATCAGAGTCAAACATGGACCTTTCTAAATATTATCAAAGGTAATAAATACCACGAGTGCTTCAAATTTTACCGAATATTACCCTCCCGTATTAAAAATCCCATATGAAGATAAGATCCCGCTAACTATCGAAAATCTCCCTGTAGGTCCGTAACTATAGTAACGAGTGTTAAAATTGCGCATTTGTCATTGTGAAATATACAAAATTTTGAAATTCGTTGAAATTTCGCCATATGGACAAGATTCTTTAAGTTCTATTCAAGAAGAAGTGACCGAAAGTAAACCCAAAAATACAATACTTTTATTTTTTCTACTCGAGAAATATTCTACCGAATTACACTCGTGAATCAAAATAGACCTGATATTTTTTTTATTCAAACATGTGAGTAAAAACTGTTATGTTCATATTTTGTTAAAAGAGCCCTCCTCCTTCTCAGTCGGGCTCTTTCGCAAAAATATGAAAATTTTCGAAGGAATATTGTCAAAAGTGAATAGAAAAATTCAAAAGAAAGACACTATTCTGAGGGAATGTATCGAGGCAAAAATAAGGTTTAGTAATTCTGCCTGTATCCTATAAGAGAATGTAGTCAACAACAAATAATGCACAATGCGCATGATTAATCATAAAAATCAGATGAGAAATCGAACCGAAATAGATAGACGGTTATTTTGCAAAACTCGAATGATTTGTCAAATGCAAAATCAGACGGATCAAATCGAAAATCGAATAGTGTAAACGAATACAAAGTACGCTCTCATTCGATTTGTTAAAATCAAATGAAAAATCCTATGTTTTAAAGGCACCTTAAGACCTTATTTGTTTTACAGTTATTATATTACTATATAAATTTTATCATTCGTTAGATCTTGTGAAATGAGAGCCTCCAAGTTATACACTATTTAATGACAAGATGGTGTAATATTTCCTTTTGAGCCTCCAGTGATATTATAAATAATACCTATCTATCTTTTGATTATGAAATTCGGTTTGCAGCGTAATATGGTACAAATTTAAATCATGGTATTTGTTCCAATCTTAATGGGGCGTGGTCGTTTTGGTAGGTTGATATCGGATATACAGGGTGTACCAATCTTACCACAAATTTCGGTATATGAGTTATTTTGAGAGATATCGAAAAATGTTACGAACAAAAATAGTAGATGTGCTAAGGTCCATATTTTGAAATTATATCGAATTATACAAAGTGCTGAATAACTCAGTTACAAACCAAATACCTATATGATTTTTCAAATGGGAACCCCTGTATATTTTAGCGAATTCGGATTGGTTACATTTTTTTGAAGCTTTTGATATGAGGTTTTGCCACGTTATACCGAGTCCTTCGAAAGATATGTGAAAATCGTAGGTAAATCAACGCTCTGCAGCTTGATGTACGTTGAAGAAAAAAAAAGTATCTTGCCAAACAGAGTTTCGTAACATGATGCAATATCTTCTTATCCTATTGAATTTCAATTATATTCTTTCTTATATACAGGGTGAACGGAAACTCGAACCTGTAATTTTCTTTCTTCTTTCAAATGGAACATCCTGTATTTTATAGCAAAAATAGAATCTTCGATCATGTAACTTTAATTTTTGTCAAGCATTCCCTATACCCAAAGTTTATAAAAACAGATTTATCTGGTAAAATTTATTGTAAACTATTATTGACCTATTATGTGAAAGCAATAAACGTTGTATGTAACAAGAAATCATAATTAATAATGAATTTTAATGAATAATTCATTCTAAACAAAACTAGCTACCAAAAGTATAATCCTAACCGTAATATTAAGGTGAAGGTTCAAAGTGTTCACCGTTAACATCAATGCAATGCTGTAAGAGAAGAGGGGGCCCAACTGATTGGCCAGCTCGGTCACCCGACTTAACAAAAGTATATTTATTTTTTTCGGGTCTTGTAAGGAATAAGTTTATAAAATCCCAGTCTATTAGATATGACATGAAAGAGATAATTAGTGCGGCATTTCGATCTGCTAGCGTTGATAAGCTGAGAAATGTTAGTCAATCATTTGAACTATTCTGCAGCATTGCATTGATATTAACGGTGAACATTTTGAACCTTCAGCTTAATATTACTGTTGGGATTATACTTTTGGTGGCTAGTTTTGTTTAGAATAAATTGTTCATTAAAATTTATTATTAATTAGGATTTTTTGTTACATACAACGTTTAATGCTTTCACATAATAGGTCGATAGTTATATTTTACAATAAATATTACAAAATAACTGTGTTTTTATAAACTTTGGGTATAGGGAATGCTTGACAAAAATTAAAGTTACATAATCGAAGATTCTATTTTTGCTATAAAATACAGGGTGTTCCATTTGAAATAAGAAAGAAAATTACAGGTTCGAGTTTCCGTTCACCCTCTATACAAAAAATAATATAATTGAAATTTAATAGGATACGGAGATATTGCATTATATTACAAAACTATGTTTGGCAGAATACATTTTCTTTCTTTAACGTACAACAAGCTACAGAGCGTTGATTTACCTATAATTTTCACATAAACGTGTCCATATCTTTTGAAGGACTCTGTATAATGTGACAAAACCTCATATCAAAAGCTTCAAAAAAATGTAACCGATCTGAATTCGCTATAATATACAGGGGTTCTCATTTGAAAAATCATATGTTTGGTTTGTAACGGAGTTATGCAGCACTCTGTATAGTTCGATATAATTTCAAAATATGGACCATCAACACATCTACTATTTTTGTTGATAACATTTTTTGATATCTCTCAAAATAACCCATTTACCAAAGCTTTTCGTAAGGTTGGTACACCCTGTATATACGTGGTGAGTACAATTTTCAATCGAAATCGGATTAATAATGGGAAGAGCAAACTCCGATTGTTGATGGTGAGACAGAGGGAGAAGTGTGCTAACTTTCTTTGAGAAAATTACGAGAAGTCGAACTAAAAACAATAACAATTTTTTTTCCAATTTCCCGCATCGAACTGCAAGGTTATTAGCGGACATTGTAATTGGTTACATTCCTACAAAAATTTACAAATAAATGTTAACTTCAGTTATGTGATACATGGGACACTTTGTATTATTATGTGTAGGTTCAGTTTAGATTTTGTATAGTGCATTAGCACTTGTTCAAAAAGCGATGAAACTTGATGAATTCGACACACTTGCAATGGCTTCGCTAATATTTCCTGGAATCTTATGGGTTCTACGTTGTAGTTCATATTTAGGGCAATCGAATAGAAGGTGATCTACGCTAATAACCTCTTCGTATACCTACATGACAGAAAGGATTATCGTCTTTTGTAATTAGATAATGATGAGTGAGTTTGGTATGCCCTGTTCCTGGTATACCCTGTTCCTGGTTTCTTCTATTTTCTGTATACATCTGCCAAGGTCCAAAATTGAACTCAATATATTTTTATCTCGATTCTGAATGGTGCTAATGCGAGTTCCAGCGTTTAAAAGTTTCATGCCTGAAGTGTGATTTAAAATCGGCTGTTATCCATATAGGTATTACAATCTAGCTAGTTTTGAGAGACTTCCTGCGAAGCTTCTTGTGCTTTTCGATCTGGATTTCCATTACCTTCGATTCCCACGTGGGATGGAATCCAAATGAATCTGACGCCATGGTTATTTCTTTACAATTGTTCCAATTCAATTTTCACTCAATCAACTATTGGATGTCTCCCGTAAATTTTGTCCAACATCATTAGTAAATTCAGTAAGCCCGTAAAGATTATAAATTTATCTTGTTGACGCTTGGCATATTCTACAATCACTGTTTGTACACGACTATTTGATAATTTCAACATTTTACGTGTTCTTCTTCAAGAATAATGACGTACATTATTCACCAGTGAATAATAGGTGTGCGTAACAGGTGTGGATAATGAAAACGTCACATATTCATACAAACGACACAATATATTATATAAAATTTTTATATCGCGATCCGGATTCTAACCCAGGCCTACAATTCCGCGCTTTACCAAGTCGGAGCCCTAAACCATCAGGTCATGGAGACATTATACATGTATCAAAATGTTTTATCAGTTTTTGTATAGTATGATGTTTTTCAAAAGCGAAAATGCCGTTTTAAATAATCTATTGCTAATTACAAGAATTTCAATAACTATACTGGTGTTTGATTGATATTACTAGAATTTAATATGGAAAGTGAATCAAACAGTGGATTGAATACTTATTGAATAGGTATATAATGTGTTCGAGAACATAAGAAGTAATAAGCTTTATAAATGTAATACACTATAGCATTTCAGTTTGACAAAAAAATTTATACCGAAACAAGCAATTCATAGTCGTGGACAAAATATAGTATTCAACAATCATATAATGGCTATTATTCACTCAGGTGTTTATGTCACTCGCCTGCGGCTCGAGTAATAAACACACCAGCCATTATTATACGCTTGTTGATTAATTTACTATATTATAACTGAACATGAAGCAAAAAATACAACAAGCACGAGTTGACCATGTTTTTGAAGTGAAAGCTTGTTTGGGCGCGTTGAGCATTTTTTTTTGGGTGGAGAAAAACATTGATTTTGCGTAATTGTCATACGTCATCGTCAGGCTATATGTAAACTGAATATAAATGGGTGTGTCAATTTAGTAGCAAAAATGTACATGACGTTAAGGCGTACGATAAAATTTTTATGAAGGATCAATGGGCTCATTTACTGAAATTTTCAAATCACTTTCAACTGTCGTAAAACAAAGTACTAAAGATGAGGATATGATTCTGAAAATTTCATGTCAATAGAATATGTCGTTCTCCCAATACAACCAATCAAACAAGCATATCGTAGCGGGCGAAGACTATGACTGTGACGTCACGACATATGAAAGTTAATGTGCACAAACATTCGGCTTCTGACTAACGTGCCTCGCATAGAAATCATTTATTTTGAATTACTCACAAACTTTTTGTGTTAATAAAATAAAATGTGTGGACCTTATTTTAAAAAAGCAAACTCATTAAATCTTTCAGAAGTGGACTTGCTAATGATTATGGAGTTTTTCAATCAAAAATACGAGTTTATTATATTATGATTTTATACTATGGGACACATCGTTTCTGGCTATTTTCGGGTCAGGAAGATTTGAAAAGACAATATTTTCATAAATACAATACATGCTCTCTCAAATGATATACAGAGTGATTCGAGATGTTTTATTTTTTTCCTGAGGGTCTATTCTCAAACAGTGACCGTAACAGTATCCGCCTGAATTTCGGAGAAGAGCGCTGTTTAATTTTTTCAGTCGACTTATGAGTCTTGCTAACGTCTAATTTTTTGCACAGAGCCTTAAAATGATGTGCTCTTCCTAATGGTAAAATAAAAAAAATATGTAAATGAGCCCAAGAAAACATCAAGATCATGTGCGTACGACAGAATTTTTATGAGGGGTTCGTTTATTTGAAAAAAATTCCTTCTCTCATAGGCTCACGATAAGGAACCAGTTTATTTGTAAACATATCAATATCGTGTGCGTACGATAAAATGTTATGCAGGTATAAGCAAAAATTTTCATCTAGCATGGGCGTGAGATGAAATTATCATACGGGATCAATATTTTTATCTAGCATGAGTGTACGATAAAATTTTAAAAAATCGCATATTTTCAACAACTTAAATACAAATATTCCACTTCTGTGGATGCTCACATCTTTGAGCTATTCCTTCTCGAAATTGGTATTGCAGGAACCAGTCTAATTTAGGGCTTTGAGCCTTATCGGAACTCGACTCCAGAACTTCTTATCCCTCAAACCTTTGACAAGGAACGGTATATTCAATATACCTACTTGGGTTTCCTATAGTGCAGAATCTGTCTAGGTCTTGGTACACTAGCACTAGCCGAATAAACAAAAACAAGACCAGAATCAACACCGAGAATGCAAGAACAAGCGAAAGCCGGAGAACTTCTCGTTTTTATGTATGTAGGTACGCTTTAAATTTACCGGAACTATAGACCAAATATACTTATTGCCTATTCCACCAAAAGATAAATTTAAAGACATTTTTGAATATTTCCATATTGGAAATGTTATCGGTAAAGATAACGTTTCACATTCTAGGTCGAGAAGAAACTACTTTTGGAGATATCGTGTGATGCAGAACTTTTGAATCTATTTGTATATACCGCTATAATGTGAACTCCCTCCATTCCACTTTCTCAAATAACTTTCTAATATTTTTCTTACTAATATTACTGCTTTACTTCTTCCATATAACTTCTGCGTCACTGCTTTTTTTTAATAAGAAATGCGGAACTAAGTACGAATATTTTTAATTTCCTACGGTTATTCTCTCCCTCACAATCATGTCATTAAAATTATAATTACCCTCGATAACTTCTGAAATATTTTTTTCCAGCCGTCACAGATATCATCTACAACAAATCATGGCATCTCATGGCATGTCAACATGTGTACCGACAACGGTTTTTATGTTAATTTAAGAGCTCGAAAAAGTATTTGAAATTTATTACAATCGTTAGTATGAAATATTCGAATGCAGACATCTGCGGTTTCTTAGTTAAAAGAAGTGCCATCATCACCACTTAAACGTTCTTTTAAACGAATGGTTCGACGTCGTTTTTTAACGTTTTTGTACGACGTACACGAATATTAATATCAAGTGAAATTGATATATGTTCAAAAAAGAAGATAGACTAGATTCCTTTTTTCTTGTCTAATAGTCTTTTTGCAGGCTATGCGTATTAAAGTATATAATGTTTTATTATATTCAACTCCTACCCACAGGTGGAAAATGTTGAGAAAAAATCCATTTTTTCACTTTATGCAGTCTATTGGGCTATTCAAAGAGGGAGTGTATGGTTCCCTTTTAAAATTTATTTCCTTACCACTTAAGAGGGTTCTGTCTTATTATTAATTACGTTATTTACGATAAAAAGACGATGAAGCTGCAAAGCACAGTCACAGTGGTGCTTTGCAGTTTTCTTATCCGATTCTGCACATGGCTTCGTCTGTCAACATTTTTCGGCATCTGTTTTATGTGTCATCTTTTGAATGTGAGTGCTCCATGAAAGCCTTTGATAAAAATACATTCATATAGTATTTTTACGATAAAAAGACAATGATGTCATTCTTAGATACTTTCCTGCATATCAGAAAAAATATTAATTCACCAACCGTAAATACAATTCATCCTCAACAGCCAGGGCAATTTTCGGCTAACGGGTTGGCACAACTTCAAGACCTTGTCAGATCAACTGGTAAGATTCACCAGTTTGTTTTGACATTTATTTACATTCGATTATCGTCTAATATTTGACAAGTTTTTTGGTGCTTTTAAAGTCATTGTGTCTTTAAGATTGATAAACAGTTATTTCCATAACTGATTATTTAGGCAAATCTGCAGTGTGTAGTTAATGAAATGCCGAAGCAGCTGAACAGTGTCAAGAGATGGTAACATCTTTGTTGAGATATTTTTCTCCCACTTACTGCTGTAAGGGACGTCAGTAATAGTATTCGCTATTCGCTATTATTATTATTATTATCATTCCAAGTATGTACTTGCTCAGCACTCAGTTGGTGATGTCCACCTTTCCCGAGCGTGTTAATGTTAATTGCTTTTGCTAGATTTCCTGCGTTCAACTGGGATTTCAAT
>CAJUYG010000091.1:413648-436360 GCA_910591675.1 Galerucella calmariensis | reverse complement strand
CGACCACGATAAACGGACAGTTTGGTGCGCTGTTGCCAGTTCAGACGTTTGTCGCAAATATACGTTTGGAGCTAGGAGCTAGCTTCTCACTCGTACTGATCGTTATTTAAATTTAATAATCAATTAGGTATTGTAGTTCATTTATAAAAAAGGTAACGTACAGTGAGTTCCCCACGTATATTGTCATTTAATTATTTTCTTTAAATGTGATAAATTCAATATTTTTTTAATATGCATGCGAAAGCAACTGATTCTATCAGCGACTCTGACTTGTGTATATTTTTCGAAATCTCGATTTACGTGTATCGTATTGCCGTTCGTTGTCAAGACAGTCATAATTCGAGTTATCTTTTTATTTATAGTACACGCAATCGAACGCTGGTCTTTTAACGTGTAAAAAATAAATAAAATCGTTATTTAAAACCGTTTAGCTTCTGTGGAAATTTGTTAAAGGAGAAAAGTATTATGTAAATGTATAATTTTTGTTTAGTCGTATTGAATTTGACAGGATTTTGATAAAATTTCATCAGTACAAGTCAATTTTTATTGTTTATAATTTAAATTCACAGGGAACAAACGACCGCAACTTAAAAGGATAATTATTAAAAAGCTATAGTTTGTCTCAAAATATATCGTCTCAGCTTTTGCCAGCAATCAAAAAATTGATGGACCAATTGCAATAAATATTCTGATCAATAGCTGCAGTAGAAGAGGTGGCCAGTGGCGGACTGTTTAAAATTATTTTAAAAAGGATCAAATTCACATATATCTATCTTTTTGTATTTTTATCATACATCCTTTAAGTTAAATAAACTATAGACCAGGCCCGCCTTTGCCTTTTCACTAAACTGTTGTTGGGTTCCAAGTAAATTCACTTCGTCGATTTATGGGTTACCGAAAATTTCTTTACCCCTCCTATCGTCTGGCGAGTTCTGGCTAGTTTAAATCGAGAAAGTGTTGAGAACAGGGGTAGCACGCAATGCTAATGTGCTGCTGATCGAAATTTCGGAAATATAATTTTTGTTTTGTTCTCGTTTTTGTGAGAAGATCATTGTTTTTGCGTGAGCATTAAAATATTTATACATATTTTTATTATAAAGTTGTATTTAGTATTAATATTATAGTGACTAATTTCATTGCAAAATGCCTGGAGTGGTATATTGTTCTGTGGATGATTGTCGCAGTAAACTGGAAGAGAGACCGTTTTTTAGATGCGCAAAAGACAAAATTAGGTAAGAAAAGAGGTAATTTAGTAGTATACAAGTAAACATTTTTCATTTTCCATTTTATATTGCAGATGTGAAGCTTGGAAAAATGCTTTGGGTTTCAAAGGAAACCACCGATATGCCAATATAACGGTGGAGTTAGTTCTACGACTAAAAATAATACCTATACTCCTCTAAAAGCGTTTACGACTGATTATAGAAATATAAAAAGTGTGGATGGAAATGCACTGGTTTACGTTACTGATATCTAGTACTTAAAAAGTGTTTATTTCAGCATTCCTGTAACACTTGCTTAGAATTTATTAAGATAAATGATCTAGAAGGAGAATCTACCGTTTTTATGAAATATAAAGATTATAGTGTTTCATCCAACATTTTTAATATGGTTGTGCCTCCCAAAAATTTTGTGGAACTCGTTATAGAATTGGAAAACACATTTATAGATCAATTTAATAAAATAGCCCCTGAATATGGTGTCGGTATGAAGCTTAATAATAGCTTTAAGAATGTTAAATTGTGTCATCCTTGTACAAATTTCCCAGTTGATTATTTTTATTCATTGTATACAAGATTACGTATTTATTATACACTGAAATTTGCTAATCGTAACATTAAAACTGAAAAATTACAGAAACAACACCCCAAACTAAGTATACTTAAACATTTGTAATCATTACTTTGGTAAACATAACAATTCAATCAATAATTTACTCTATCGAATCTTAAGCTTTAATAAATGAATTTGTCCAAGACCACCTAATAATAAGTCAATATTTTACCTCCTAACTAAAGGTATATGGTACCCATATATCAAATGTCGTGAATTATGGTTCATAATACACTGTAGTGTATTATGGTTCATAATTCACGACTAGAGATGGGGGAACAATATGGAATAAACTATTAAATCTGTGTATTTTGTTCAGGAAATTTGTTTCTGACATATATCGTATCTATCAAATATTGTAATTTTTAGTATTGATACTTTTCATAACGATATTTTCTAATATTAAGTATTTTAAAACAATATATTTATAACGGTACGTTGTATTGATACTTTCTACAGTATCGCCTATCTCTATATATGTCAAATAACTACTGACTTTTATTTATTAATAAATAAATTAAGTGTCGTGGACAAAGTATAGTATTCTACTCGCAATTTATGGCCATAATTCACTTGAGTGACTTGCGCCCCTCGCCTGCGGCTAGTGAATTATGGCTATCATAAATTGCTCGTTTAATAATATACTATTTCCCATAGTAGTATTTTGTGCCCTGAAAACCTGTATCGGATTGTGCCGTATATCAGTATGTGCCGTATATACACGTATTGAACCACACGACTGTCCCTCGTAACTGTTGTATGATGATAACAGACGTGTAAGGCGCCAGAGAAAAGATGTACCAAAATTTTCAAACGTTTCGACGCAAATGAATTTACTTGTCGGTAGTTAGTGTACGGTGGTTTCATTTCAGGTATAGCAGATGAACTAGCAAAGAGGGATACTGAAATACCTTTCTGGGGGCCTGAACCCTTTTGCAGAATCACCCTATATGTAATATTCAAGGTAATATTGGAGGAAATAGGGGAAGCCGACAAAAAGAGACTACAACTTGTTGAGATCAAGTGAATGCATAAGTCAAAGTAAAACTGCGCTAAGAGTTTCAACAGGGATCTTAACGGGACATTGTCGCCTGAATGGGCACCTGAAAAAGCTCAAAATAGTGGAGGAAGGAGAATGCAGATTTTTTGGCATGGAAGAAGAAACCTCCATCCACATACTTTCCAACTGCACAGCACTTCAGAATCCTAGAGCACAGCACCTGGGAGATTACTGGATAGAAGAGCAACAGAAGAGCATAGAAGAGAACATTTACCCAAGTTGAAGCCTGCAGATATCCTAAAATTCCTCCGGGAAATAGGACTAAAGGAGCCACTAGTTTCTGAGAGGCACAATAGATCCCAAAATACATACATACATTCATTTTAGGTAAACTTATTTCAAGAAGGTCGTAAATGGTCGTATTTAGATTATTGCCGTCAAAAGCGAAGACGATCTACTTTGAAAGAAACTATACATAAAGTTTTAGCAGCAATAAGAGAACTTTACTATACCCAAATTAAGAAAAACTCTAATTGTATTGTAAATACTATTAATTAACTAGTTTTAAATGTAGTAACAATGGCGCCATATAGTTTCTCATTCATGGTTACGACATAGCAACGGACATAGACAAGAGCGCTCCACCCGACCTCCCACGGTTAAATGTACCAGCTCATCATACCACAAATTAATCTCATCGTGCTTCAAATAAAATCAACGGTGAGCGTCACATTGCTCACACTGTCACCTAATTGTGATACGAACAAAAAGTCAATTGATTTTATAATCTTTTCAATTTACTACATGTTATTGCTAAGACACAATAGAGATGGACAAGGCAGATAAAACGGAAATATCGACGGCATGCTGAGTTTCGAGTCACTACGTGGCAAAACTGATAAAAAAAATAAAAAGAATGGGAAAGTTTGATGAACAACGGCGCCTAGGTTTTCAGTTTACTGAGAGAGAGAGAGAGAGAGAGAGAGAGAGAGAGAGAGAAGAGTGAAATTTCAACATTCATTTCAAGCGAGAGGAAATAATCTGTTCTCGGTGAATTTTTTTATACAGGCGTTGTCAGATTTCTGTATCAAATGAGTTCGTGGTTAGTGTTTCTACTTCAACTATAGTTGTAGCTCAAGATTGTGGAGTAGCTGGGAAGACCGATTTAGAAGTTTTAAAGAAAAATATTCCAGCTCTACAAAATATAAACGGTTGACTAGTCCCAAGCTAAGGTGGAAGGCATGGTTCCGAGGATTGAGTGACAGCAGGGTCTAATATGCAGTGCCATAGAGACACTAGGCGAAACCTGAGCCTAACTGCTACATATTGGTGAAGACGACAAGTAAACTTTGAAGTAAAGATCAAGACTTATAAGATACGCGTTCATTTCTTTGGATGTACGATGGAAGGAAGAGACCAAAAAGGAAGACTGTGAAGGGGACCACCCAAACAAATCCGCGTCAAGGCTCCTGCAGTGAAGACGACTGAAGCATATTACATCCACAACATACCATGATCTAAATCGTTGTATGTATTTTGGGGTAACATTCACTGAGACCTAAAAGATCTATTGTGTCCTTTTACTTCTACTTAGTTTCTGAAACTAGTAGCTCCCTTAGTCCCATTTCCCTCAGGAATTTTAGGATGACTGCAGGCTTCAACTTAGGTAAATGTTCCTCTTCTATCCAGCTATCTGCCAGGTGCTGTGCTCTAGGATTCTGAAGTGCTGTGCGGTTGGATGGATGTGGATGGAGGTTTCTTCTTCCATACCACAAAATCTGCATTTTTCTTTCTCCACTATTTTGAGCTTTTTCAGGTGCCCATTCAGGTGACAATGTCCCGTTAGGATCCCTGATAAAACTCTTACCGCAGTTTTACTTTAACTTATGCATTCATTTGATCTCACAGGTTGTGGTCACCCAGAAGATTCTTTGTTTGTTAGCCCTACTAGATCTTTCCAATGGTCAGATCTTCTCTTTTTTTCGGCTTTACCTATTTCTTCAAATATTACATTGGGGCTGATTCTGCAAAAGGGTTCAGGCCCCCCAGAAAGGTATTTCAGTCCCTGTGTGTCCTGGAATCCATAGTAAGGTGACTATATTGTTCTCGCCTAGTTCATTGAGTTTGTCTAGGCATTCCCACACCATTTTGGAACTGATTACACAAGAGCTCAGTGCTTTAATGGCTGCTTGACTATCCGACATTATGTTAATCCTTTGTCTTCTGTATCCTTTATCAATATTGACGTTATTTTTTATTTAAAATATTTAATGAAATAGAGACATGGGAAAAGTAGAAAAAAAAATGTTTTATTTGTGGGAAAACAACTTGAGCTTTAACACACTCTATTGTTCAATGACAGGCAACCCGTGCGCCTAACAATAAGGACTAATATAAGTATCCTAATTGAAAAGCCTAAAGTGGCCATTAAATTTTCAAGAAGTTGCCGTACAATGGACGGCAGCGCCCACTTACGATACTTACATAAGGCACGCGCTGATATTGTTTGCTTTTACAAGATACTTTGTATTTATAAACGTGTACTTTGAGTATCCTTTAAAACATGAAGGATACTAATTGTATGGGAAAATAGTTTTAGGTCCATTTCATGATATTTTTTATAACTAATTGTACCAAAAAAAAATTAATTAATATCATAATATATTTTTATCATATTGATAGCACAATTTCAGGTAAGAGATCCTAAAGCTGCAATAAAACATAATTGGAATTTAGGCAGGATCAAAATAAATCTATTGTGTCTCAATTCTCCAAAAGCGAATAAATATTAACAAGAAGTAGGATATTTAAACGTTGGAATCTAAAATTATGCGCACATACTACCTACTTATACTAGAAATTAGTACTCTCATAGGCATAGGCATCTGGCGCCTTGATTAGATGACAACTTACTGGATTTAATGGGTCATTATACAAATCATTCTTATATGTAGAGCTTATTAATAATTAAATTAAATTGAAAAATCTAGGTTTTTATTCTTACCCAAATACACTGCACTGTCATGGGAAATTTGTCACTTCTAAATATATTTCACTGGTAATGGTATCAGAGTTCTATTGTCCTCGCTACCTGCGGTTCACTATAAAGGAAGAATCTAGCGAAAGTTGCTAACTGAACACTTATTTACATTTCTATTTAATTCTGTAAATCATCCTGAAGGGTTTCAGACACGATTTTAAATTTAGGAGCTCTTCAGCTTTCAAAATTATAAAAATACACCATAAAGTGAACTTACATTATATTATTTTATTTCTTTTTGGTTTTATAATTATGAAAGTGTTCATTATGTTGTTTCATTTGTAATTGCATTTATGTTTCACCTATTTCATATAAAACTAAATGCAAATTTCAATTCTTTCCCTTCCTTTCAGCTCTTGTTATTTTTTCCCAGGATACCAGCTTTTACATCATCCCATTTCCTTCTTCTATTTTTTGATTTGGTTAGCCATATCAACTTGACTTGTCTGGAGTTCTCCATTCTTACCATATGTCCAAACCACTTCAGTTGTTGTCGTTCTATACAGCTCACGATTGGCTCGACCTCCAATTCCTTTCTTATAACTTCATTTCTCACTCGTTTTTTTTGATGTGATGCCCTTTATGCCCCTTAGAAATTTCATTTCTATGGCTTGTACTTTGCTCTTCTGTTGTTCCGTGTGTACCCAGCTTTCACAACCATAGATTAGGATCGGCTTGAATAGGGTTTTGTAGACGATCAGCTTTGTCTTCGTCGACACTTCTTTCTTACTTACAAGCGTGTTACTTAATGAATAGTACAACTTGGTTGCGCTTTCTATCCTATTGTTAATTTCCGCTTCGTTCTTCCCATCTTTGTTTATCAAGACACCTAGATACTTGAAGTTATCCGTTTGTTCTAATTCTTTATCGCTTAAACTAACAACTGTTTGGACCGATCACCATTATTTTTGTTTTATTCTCATCAATTTTTAGGCTGTATTTCTTCAGTTCTTCATACCATAGATTTAAATTGTTTTGCAGGTCCGTTTGATTCTTGGCACATATCATTAGATCGTTTGCGGAGGCACATTCTGTTATATAGGTTGGTTCCAGATTTCTGTAGTCCACCTGAAGTTCTTTGCTTTTGCTTTGACTTCCTTCATTACATCGTCTAGTATAAGGTTGAATAAGGTGGTGCTTAGAACTCCTCCCTGTCTTAAACCTTCCCTAGTTAGAAACTGCTCAGACTCGGCATTATTTGTTCTTATGTAGTTTCTGGTGCATTGGTATAAGCTGGCTATGCTGATCCTTAGTTCTTCGTTGACCTCTCTGTTTCTCAAACTGTCTTCCTTGAAATACTGTCGAAAGCTTTTTCCAAATCTATGAATGCTACATACATATTGCTATTATGATACTTCTCAATCATTAAATTTGTTTTATGGTTAATATGTGGTCTTGTACTCCTCTTCCTCTTCTAAATCCGCTCTGTGAGTCTACCAGCTGATGTTCAATTATGGTTTTTTAATTTTTTTTAAATCAAATTTCTTCGTAGAAAAAATTGTAATTAATACATGATCGTTGCATAATATACTATTAGTCCCTTTATTTTTACAGATTATAAATATAACTTGTTTTAAAAAATTTCTCAAAAAATGTCTCTGTAATGTTAATTATTGTTTATTAAATAAAATGTTGCATCTTATAGGATGTAAAAGCGTTGGAGAAAAATATTATATTTAAGTTACTACCAAATGAAGATATCTATGCTAGAGAGAGATAATTCGATGTGGCAACAGGATGCAGCCGCACGGAATTTACCCCTGGGTATAAAACTATATGACCTTTGGAAGATGCCAAAGCCCAACGCGATCATTTTCATTCACTGCTACCCAAGGGGAAAATTAGTTAATAGGGGAAAATGATTATTTTTAATGATATTCTCAATTTATATACGCATATTTAGATTAAAATGAATGTATGGAAAATGTTTAATATTATTTTGTTTTGTTTAATAAAAGAAATATATTTATATTACAGATAATGAACTACCATTGTCAACGGCAAATCGGGGTGTAGTGTAAACGCGCCTTAAGCTGACATTTGTTCCAATACGAATTGACGTTGTGGATTGCAAAGCAGACAAAAAATTATCGGCTGTAATGAAAAATGGAAGAAAATAAATAACCCATTCGAAAGAAAAAAAGGGAATCATCTACAAAAACACATGTTAGCAGTTCCTGTTGTATTGTCCGGACCGGGAATATATTTCGAAAAATGAAAACGTTCGAATAAATAAATCGCAATTTTTCATCGGATAAAAAACGAATCGGTCCAAGTACGGACTAATTGTTTTTTATTCCCAATTTAATACTTCTCTCTCATCGCCCGTGTAGTTGTCACGTATACAAACCTTGCTCGAGGTTATTTAGCATGTGAATTTGTTTGTCACAAATTGCCTTCCCTATTGGTCTACATGCATTCCTGTCGTCATTTGTTTTCTACGAAATTTACGACCTAATTATAAATCGTTGTCTGTATTTGCGATTCGCTTTATTTACGAGCAAGTTTTAACCGCTCCACTACCGCACTGTACCATCCCGAGCGCGTCTATTAGAAACGATCTTCACAAAAATATTTATTTTATAATCGAAAAAAAAAATTATACAATCGCGCGTAAAATGACTAAAATATAGTCGAATGAAATCGTAAGGTGACAATCCTCGGCTTAGGTCGAGTTTAGAAAGAGGCTGTAGAAAAAATTATGTGTGTTTTCCGAGCGTAAAGTGAAAAGATCGCCGCGCTTTGCTCCGCCTCGCGCGGCAACATTCTTTCTCAAGCGCCAATCTGTTACTTCACGCTCTAAATACGCAAATAACTATTTTGCATCATAGAAAATACTAAAAATTAGTGAAATTGGGTTTTCTGGGACTTAATTTTTCGGTCTGGGGAGAATGAAGCTTATTAGCCTAGTCAAAGTACACATAAAACCTGACAAAAAATACAAAAAACGTGAAAATTGAGTATTTAGAAGGGTTGTGTTCCACATGAGAAAAACCAGGCATGCAATTTCCCAGAAAATCATTGAGTAAATTTTTTTTGTTTTGTTTTTTCACTCTAATTGTTTAAATAATGAAAATACAGGAAAATTTTTTAAATCAAAAATTGTAGCTGATACATTTATCTACAAATTTTATCACAAAAGTTTTTCTGTAAATTGAAAAGTTTGCGAGATAAAATTAATTTCAGTGCTATAGTCTATATAGAAAGGACAAGGAGTAATAAATCATTCATTTAAGTAGATTTCATAGACGTACCAAAAT
Source organism: Galerucella calmariensis (assembly GCA_910591675.1). Lineage (NCBI taxonomy): Eukaryota > Metazoa > Arthropoda > Insecta > Coleoptera > Chrysomelidae > Galerucella > Galerucella calmariensis. Next base: position 427,227 of record CAJUYG010000091.1, on the reverse strand, counting down.
ATATTTTAAGAGGGTATACCGTAAGGTACATTTTGTATTGAACGAATGAGTTGCAGCTTTGCAAAAGAATATACGATTTAGGTCAGAGGTAACGAGATGTACTAATTTCAATAAAAAAAAGTGATAGAGGTACATAAATTTTAGTAAGTTTGATAAAGAAAGGCGACACAGTTTATTCATAATAGAAAACAAACCACTAAGGAAAGAACTTTACAGAATTGCAAAAATGAACAAGAATAAATACAAAACCTACATTGTAGAAGAAATGGCTTCTTCTCGTGGTATATCAGTTCTTCGACTTCCCCCTTATCATTGTGAACTTAATCCCATAGAATTAATATGGGCTCAGGTAAAGGGGGAAGGGGGAAGGGGGAAAATACTACTTTTAAAATAAACGATGTTGTGAAATTGTTTGAGAGTGCTGTAAGTCATGTTAGTAAGGAAAATTGGACAAACTGTATCGAGCATGTTATCAAAGTAGAGGCAAATATGTGGAAAATTGACAATATTTGTGATGATTCAATCGACCCTATTATTATTAATGTCAACAACGATTCTTCCTCTTCCGAGTCGGATATAGAATAAAATGTAAGTAATAAATGTATTCCAATAATTATTCCTTTTCATTTTTTATTATATTATAATTTAAAACGTATTTTTTTCCCAAAATACACACCACTGCATTGCGTTATTGCTTATCTGCTAATCCTTTAACAATGAAGAAACCCTAAACTTTGCTACCACTGAAAAAAATACGGGGTCGATCTACCTGGTTTTTAGATTTACGGAAGAAACATATGTAAAATGTAGAGAAAGATCTCAGGTTTTAGATAGAAAACTTTCAAATTTGAAAAAGTAGATTTTCTAACTGTAAAAACAGAGTTTATTTGTAAAAAACTAGAGTTAAAAATTAAAAAATCAAAAATAATTCCTATTTAATTAATATTTATCCCAGCGATAATTCCTTCTAGATTTAGCTTGGCAATTGAGCATAAAACATTATTTTGAAAGCAAGGCCGTCAATATTTCGAATTTTAAACCAATGCTTCTTCAAAATCTGTTTTTTGCATGCTTAATTTTTCTTGTTTTTTGAGACTTCATTCAATCATATCTTTTTCCGAAATTAATATAATTCAATGAAACTTCCACACTAAGCACTTTGAAGCGTCTACTTTCTAAACTTCTATTCAGTTTTTCTATATATTTCAATTTTTTTTAATAATAGACAATATAGTACACGCATATTTCATATTTTGCTTGGATAATATTTTATAATAGTACAAACAAAAGTAGTGGAGTTTTAATAGACGTTGATTGATACTTGGAATACCTACCAAGTTTTTTTTTCGGCTTTATCCATTTTTAAAGATTTCAGAAACAAATTAGGTCACAAGAACTCATAGCGTGATACACGATTAAGAACGTAAACAAATGACGTCACTCCATGGGGCAGCCATCTTTATGACGTAAAGAGCGTTTTGGCGGACTTTCAAATTTCATGATTTTAAAGTCGTTTTAAAAGTAAAGTTGAAAAAGGCATGTAAGGTGTTAGGAGACCTGATAAAGCGTCAATTCCCACCAATAGCAAAATTTATGCTTGTACCCTATTATTCACAATAAATACTCAATACTCAAATCAGACGTTTTTCAGCAAACCTATAACTTTTTATAGTGTTTATGATATTATCTAAAAATTTGTGAACTTTATAATGAACCTATTTAGAAGTGCAGTACAGGTCTATAATATATGGTATTAAAAACTTCAATTTTCTTTTTTGTAGAGATTTCTTTTTTATTGATAAATTTTTGGTTCATTGCATAATATAATTTTATTGTTCCATCTATTCTCTCATTTATTTCACTTGTTCTATTGGAATATTGTCTAGTTTCAATATTTTGATCTCCTATTATCAATATTTTGGTTTTATGTATTTTTATTCTTATTCCTTCTTCTTCCAGTGCTTCTTTCCATATATGTAAGTTTTCTTATAGTTGTTTCTCGTTTCCTGCCACTAATACCACATCATCAGCAAAGACTCCTTCAGATATTACCACTCTTTCTAAATTTTTATAGCCCACAAACATGGCTTTGGTTTTTCTTTCACATTTCTTTATTATAGTATCCATGTGTACATTAAATAGGGTTGGACTTAGTCCTCCACCTTGTCTTAATCCCGTCTCTGTTTTGAATCCATCTGAGTTTTTATTATTTTTTATTACATAGTTAGTATTTGTTTTATATATATATCTTGGATAACTCTTATTATTTTGCTATTTATGCATCTTTCTTTCAGGCCTCTCCATACTTTTGTTCTAGGGATTGTGTCGAATGCTTTTTCCAGATCTATGAAAGCTAGATATATATTTTTATTTTGTGGTTGTCTTCTTTCAATTATTTGTTTGATTGTGAAAATATGATGTTGAGTGCTTCTCCCAGGTTAATCACAACTATATGTCAAAAATCAACATTTTCTTGTTAGTTTTTGTTACGATAGATCCATGTAGTTCCAGTAAAAATGAAAAAACGTAGTGTCTAGTGTACCACAAGTTGCCTAAGTTTTCATTTCACCTTTTACAAAACGCAACCCACAGATATTTTTCGATCTCATCTCCCCCTCTCCCTCTCTCTCTTTATATAGATATCCCTTACTGCGGCGAAAATTAATTTTCCAAATGTAAACGACAAAAACAATAAACGCCTCTGAGTTAGAAACTGACACGGTTTTGAATAACTGCTGTAAAATTTTAATTCATTTCGTGTATGCGCTTGAAAACTTTATGATTTACTATTGTTTAATTCAAGTGGGTGGAATATTAGCGGTATATAACAACCGTGTTGAATGTGTGGCAAATTTTTCTCAAAAACGTGGTGCCATATGCGTATTTCATTCGATAGTTACATTAAAAATGCTCGATATCATTTCAGCATCACTCTTATGTACGAAAACTATTGGGTCTAATATTTTGAAAATACAGAAAATTGAGGAAATAATGAGATACCTACTACAGAAAGAGCAAGTCATTTTTTCGCATCAAATGAAATGAAAGTTTCGAAAAAAAAAAAAAAACATTTTCAACATTAAAAGTCTTGTAAATTCCATAAAACTATGAATTCTGAATTTAATTTTCAGGAAAGTATTCTCAAAGGACTAGTCTATTTGAAAAAAAAAATGTGAAAGTAGTCTAGAATTCTAGGATCCACTTATTGAATCAAAATAACTCGACCAAACAGAGAGATAGAAAGTTATAGTGCCCAGCAATCGATTCAGGGGAAAATTTTACATACACAAGTAAATTTTGAGTGAATATTTCCCAAGCATTGAGTACGTAACTATTGGGTCCAATATTTTGAAAATACAGAAAATGGATTACAAAATAATCTGGATGAATTATTAGAAATCACAAGATAAAGCCATTTTTTCGCCTTCAAATGAAATTAAATTTTTGAAAAAACGAATTTTCAACATTAAAAGTCTTATAAATACCATAAAACTAAGAATTCTGGATAATTGGACTAATTAGAGAGATAGAACGTTCTAAAAAACTCTTTTCGGGAGGAGCCTCATCAGTTGAGAAATTTCCTAATAAAATATTAAAATGCAATTCTGTATAACGGAAACATGAAATTTTATCAATGAGATGCTTCAAACGCTCTCTTGAATAAATTATATCATGTTGTAAAATTTGAAAAATAACATCTGTTTGTTCAAATATTAATTTAAAAGTATCAAGAAAAAACAAAACTTAATTATTCCCGCTAATCATCTAAAACAAAACAAGCACGCATGAATCCACGCTCGTATTCTGTATTTATTCCGTAGTTCGTTTTGGTTCGTACATCATCGCAACCGCTAGAAGCTAGCCTACCGAGAGTGTTGCCATTTCCGCTATTTTCTACGGTATTAGCAATTGGACTGGTAGAAAAAACGGCATCTGTGTTGAGCAGCACGTGTTTCGAGAGAGATGTTTGTGGAATGTACGATAGCTTATTTTCCCGACTCGATCCAACGTTGCCAAATTTAGTAGTAACATAACAATATTGAAGTAAATATGTAAATATCAGAAAATAAGAAATAGAAAACTAAAAAAAAACAACAAGAAAACCCAGACCCAAACCCGGTTGATCAAAATGTAACTATGTATAAAAATATCAGAAAATGAGAAATAAAAAACTTAAAAAAAAAACCAGTCCTAACCGGGTTTCGAACCTACGACCTCTGATTTGTAAGCTCAGTACAATACCAACTGTGCCAATCAGCTCACATTCAGTCACATCGAATAGAAGGTTAAAGGCTGCTTGGACGCATGCGCACCTCAACTCCTAAATTTGACGTGGTGGGAGGATTGGGTCGGGAAAATAAGCTCTCGTGTGGAATGTAGCCTCAGGGCACTGTTGTCAGATTCTAAAATAAGTAGTGAGAACGTGGAAGTAATTGTGAAATTAAAAATTTTTAGATAAACGGGATATAAAATGAAGAATAATCAACAAAACATTCCTGGTGCTATTGGCTGGATAAATTGTTGAGGAGCCTGAGCCTGAGCCTCCTTTGAGGAGTCGCCACTGCTTTTAGTTTGTTCAAGAAAACAGTGTTGTATTCTGTGTAAATTTTTTTTTTAAATTGCAAAGCGCTTTCGACTATTAAGCTATCTTCAGTGCGATACCTGCAAGTACTAATTTCATATTTGACATATTTCCAACTATTATTACTCATTTTTAGACAGAATACAACAATGTTTTCTTGACTTTCTAGTCATGTGTACTCAGCTATAAAGATATTCACTTTAGTTTGTTCGTTTTCAAAGTGAAAAAATGCAAAATATAAATCAATCAATCCAAACCAAATGAAATAAAACGATTAATTTTAATAATACGCACTCGTCACGCAACGTAACAATCCAACCACTCCAAAATATTCACATTCTTTCAAAGTTTCAAAAACGTACAACAAAAATTCCGTTTCTTCTTTAATTGAATCTTAAAATCGCAAGTTGTTAACAACCGCCTTGAGTGGCATTTAACAAAAATCCTATCACGAATCACGTACAGGAATATTAATAACATAAACGCGAGCTTTCTTCAAAAAAATACGCAAATCATGCTACAACAAGATGGCCGGTCGAATAAGAGAGGCACGTGGGTTTCCGTAAACTAATTTGTGGTCGCAGCGGGGTTAAATAAACACAAACACACAGAAAGAAAGTAAAAAATAACAACAACTAAACGACTGAATGACAGACCACATTCTTACGTTAACATCATTAGTCATTCGAAGATGCGTTATCGAGACGTCGAGGTGTACTCTTAGCGATGATTACATGCTAACGGACAACATATTCGCCTTGCGTATCGGGCCGTACCGGATTCAATTAGGCTTTACGAATAATTTTTCGTATCTCGGGATGACTGTGCCGTTTTTACCAAACTTTTAATACTGTAAATGCCATTAATCATTCTCTACAATCAACAATAGAAATATTCTCACTACACTAATGGTGTCAGAAATTGGGGATATGTCAAATTTTTTTTATTTTCAATTCTCTCAATTACCGTCTTATCAAATACGGAAAATTTATTTGCAAGCCTAGTACTTGAATTTTTATATAGTAACTTTTCAATTTTATAGTTTTCAAGTTATATGGACCACCCTATATTCAATGTCAAATAAATGGAGCACTTACAATAACTTATATAAGAATTAACAGAATACAAAGTAAAGTAAAAAGCTTAAAACTTGTCAAGATTGATGAACTTTTTGTTTACCACATACATACAGGGTGTTTTCAAATGACACTTACAACTTTTCCATGTAGATACCTCTCATAAAATTGGACAAAATGATATAAGGATTAAGGGGTCCAGCACATTCACTTTTCAAAATACAAGTTTGGGCAAATATTTTCAACAATCTTCTCCGAATGTTTTGTAGTTATTGAAAAAAATACAAGAAAATTAAAAAAAATAATTATTAAAAAATGATCCTGCATGACATCTTTAAATATCTTGAAAATACAAATTTTATGTGAAGGGGTTATTCGTTTTTCACGTGAAAACTATTGAGGAATACAAAATTGAATAGAAATTGCTTCAAATGTCAGTGGCTTAAAAAATGGGAGTGGAAAGGTAACACCGAGCACATTCTTCCAAATCTACACCACTGGATCAAAAAATGAAAAATATTTTCCATCAACACATGCCCTTTTACATTCAAAAACAACCTGCCAAAAGTCAAATAAATTTATCCTCGAATTTATCCATCCATTTTGAAGTTATCGAATTAAAACATTCAATTTTTCAAAACTTCAACACCCTGTATTTTGAAAAGTAAATGTGCTGGAAACCTTAATCCTTATATCATTTCGTCCAATCTACATGCAAACGTTGTAAGTGTCATTTGAAAACACCCTGTATAAATCATAATAAGGACAATTCTGTAAGCGAATATTATCACAGAATACACCATCCCAACAAGAAACGAAGCTTGTGCTATTTTACAATTCATTTTCTGAGTGCGCATGCCTGACAGTCGCCATTTTAAGCCCGTTATCTGTCAATGACATATGATTTTTGAGAATTTTAAGCACGTTTCACACCTGTAACATTATAATACTTTCTTCTTCAAATAACCCCTAACAAAAATGAACGCATGTAAAATTGTCAGTTCTTCATTCCTGTAATTTTAATCTGATAATGATATTTGAGATTCTTTGGTTTCACTTTTTTGCGTGTAGTTAACATTTAATTTACATTTTTTGAACAATTTTCTCAGTGTAACTTGATCCGTTATCTGTCAACGTCAGTTTGCAAGTCACGTAATTTTGCCCCCAAAACATCAAAGGATTTACGCCGGCTTTTGCTTCTTGTTTGGCTAGTGTATTCTGTGATATTATTTTTAATCTTTGTCAAAAATTAGGTAATCTATCAACTTCATTTTACCATTCTGTATGCATAATAAACTTTGAAATATTAAGGGAAAACTGTTAATTGCACTGTTATATTGCTGTTAATATTTAATTCCCTATATTGACTACATAATATAATGACAAACTGTTCACTTTTAACTATTTCTTATGAAGTTAACCATAATATATACAACCCCCATACAAACTGAACTAAATTTTACTCACCCTATTCTTTTTTTCAGCAGATTTAGGTTGTCTTGGACTCAATTCGTCTTCTACCGAAGCTAATCTATTAAACTTTTGAGTTCGTTCTTTAACACTAACTGTTTTATCTTCTGTTGTAGATTCTAGTTCCGAAACCGACTTCTTAGGAGTAATTTCATTAATACTTCTACTATCAGAATCTCGTTTTTTCTCTCTCGGAGGAGCCTGAAAACAATAATAACCATAAATATGTTTATAATGAGTTTAAAAATATAGTATAACTTACTTGTGGAGTCTTTGGTTGTTCGTTTAAAGATGTAATAGAGCCTATGGACATGGCATCCAAAGAAGATGATGATGGTGTACCTTGTGGTGGTGGAGGAGGAGGTCTATACGGTGGAGGTTGCCTTGAAGGTGAATAATCCATTAGATTTATTTCAGATGGCGATAAAGGGATTCCCACTGAATTTCTTGGGTCATATTTGGGGGAGTATAAATTTGTACTGATAGCAACTGATATTGGTGAATCAGAACTACTGTATTTAGGTTTTAGAAGAATTATTTTATCATCTCCTTCAGTTTTTGTTGTTGCTAAGGTATTAATATAGGACTTGAAGCGAGCTCTATTTTCATCTGAAACAAAAGCAGAAAGTTAGGTTAAGAATAGCAAGTTATTGAGGTTCAATTAACAAATTTATTTCAAATGTTTATGCTGTCATCAAGCTGAGGAAATATTCATTTTGATATGGTTATGAAACTCATTATTACGGAATTGTACTTGTATTAGCTATAAGAGAGTTATTACTTAATTTGATTACAAAACTTTCAACTTTTAACTGGTCCCATCTATCATATTTGATACTTACTTTTCGTGTTCTTTTTTCCCATTTTAAAATTCTATTCAATTATTTTTAGTACCTACACCAGCTAATGTTCAAATACTAGACACTACATTCACGAAATCAACTAATAAAATGAATTTACTGTAGAATATTTGGAAAATAATAAATGATTCATTTATTCAAAGTAAGTAGTAATCAAAATAGCAGGAAACATATAAGATTCAATAATTTATAGTGATTGTTTTAAAAAGTAAAGCTGATAATAACAACATAGTTTTCTGTCAGCAGCATAATCAAATCATAAAGATAATGAGCAATACTACAAATATGTATAAATAATACAAACATTTGTAACATAGTTTCGCATGATGATCTTAAATACCGGTTTCAAAGAAAACATTCAAATTGAATCATAGCACTCTACAGGTTGCAGAGCATTAGATGTGAACAAAGATATTTATTTTCTAAATTCGTAAATGATTAACATAATTCAACTAACCCTTGGTTACAGGATCCGTTAAGTAGCTTTTAAAATAACGTACAACATCACGATTTCTCACTTTTCCACCATTTTCAAGCAAATATATATGAACTTTCATTAAATCTAATAAATTGTCCTCCATGTTTTAGTTACTGTCAGTTTATTTCACTGACGTATATCAATATAACAGTCACTTCAGATACAACTGACAGATGATTCGGACAATGCTACAAAATGTTAGATAAATGTACTTTTGAGCTAAGTAGTTCCATACATTATTTCAGTACATGATATTGATTAATATTAGTTAAAATAAAACAGGAATAATTCATTTAAAACAGAGAGTCAGCGAGGCTAGCAGTCACTCACGGTCGCCTTCGAACATGGCTTAAGCTACGGCTCGCTTCAGTCGCAGAGTATTGAGTGATGCCATTTTTAGTCCATAGAAAAAAATTAAGCTGCTATAAAAATGAATTCATGTCCGATTCAGTATCATTTCAGATCGGTTTGATATTATATTGATTGAATAGCTATTGCACAATTGCTGCTCCCTCACAACACAACACAATAACGCAATTTTTCGCACGCTTTATCGTGATATCGCTTTATTTATTGTACCGGTAGAATCAAAAATTTTAATTAGTATAAAAAATGTGAATTATTTCCTGTAAATAAATCAGTTGAGCCGATCGAAAAAAAAAGAAATCGCATGATGGATTTAAATAATAGCAGAAATTTAATAAGCACCTTTTTTTCAGTCACATATCGCGATAACACTTTAATTGTTGTCAACTAATTACTCGAGACCAATAGAAGCTAATTAAGTTGGAAGTGCAATTTTTCATAATAATTATGTGCAATTTCACTATAATATTAAATCAGTGAATATTCCAACACGCATGCAATCTTAGTAGATAAGTTTATATAAAGTACCTATATTCTAACCAGAGTCGCAGCGTGCAGTTTTGCCATTTATTTCGGTTACTTAATTACATTATTTAACAGAAGTTCAATCCTTTTAAGTAACTTCAAAGTTTTGTGATAATCTTGATCATTGATTGATTTAATTAGTCAAGGTTTCGTGTCCTACACTCCTCAGCCTTTAGGTTTTATGTGCTTTTGATTTTACTGTTAGATTAGATTTAGTTTTTGCTCCATAATTCCAGCTTCTACACCTATTTCTGTCCTGGAGCCGTTCGTATACGGGGTGGTCTCAGCCTGCATGGGTACACCCTTATTTCACCTGGTATAGTTATTTGTAACTTGATTTTACTGTTTACTTTTGTGAATATTATGAATAGAATAGTTTGAGGTACTGTGGTAGGTGCCTGGGATATTTGAGCTGACCCAGTAACCTCTTAAAAAACTCATAGCAAGCCAGGCGGGCCTGGAATTTGAACTTCGGCCCTCGCGAATGCAACCTGGAAGCGTTACCACTGAACACTAGGTCCAAAGAGGAAATCATGACACTTTGAAGCATACGTATCAATGCTGCATGAGTGGATGTTGGCTAAGTATGTATCGAGTATAATTGAAAAATGTACTTTTGATTATCAACAATATATCTATTAATACCTAATGATTAAACGTTAGCTCTTTAATGTGCTTCTTTCATTGGTAATTAATAGAGTAATAAAGATGGATATGAAAGTTTACCAAGCACCTCTAAAGATGTAGCTGTTGTTTCTTATGCTTCAACAAGCAAAGGCAACGATCTATGATTTGTGTTTAATAACTGTACTGTTACTATAAACAATTATTATAATAACTAATATTATGGAATCAAATGTTATACAATAAAAGTATTAAAATAATATCTATTGTTGATGTTGTTCAAGTATTTTTAATAATAAGATTATAAGTACAAGTACAAGTAGGTCGTAGGTAAAGTATAGTACGTAACTCGTGTTGTAAAGCATTTCACGCACTCGCCGCTACGCAGTTTCGTGCGCAACTTTTCCATTCGTGCGTAAAATGCTTCTTACCACACACGTTACGTAATATACTATTTTTTTTTCAATCAGGGTGAAAAAGGTCTGATGTTTTTTAAAATATTTTGCAGTTTGTAAAGATTGCAATTTATATAACAATTGATGAATGGAGAGCTGCAGATTCTAACTAGTTACTCTAAAAAAAAGTGTGTTATAAAAATATCTAGTTATAAATAACTTTTTATTTTAAACGCGATAATAGAGACAATAATTAATATTCAAGTTTTAACCGCAATAAATTATTAATAGATGAGTTTTAATTTGCCAAAAGAATATCACTAATTAAGATAACAGACATGTCGGCAAATTAGCAAAAGTTTATTTACTTATTTTAAATTATGACAACAACAATATGAGCATATATTAATTAATTATAAAATGTGCATTTTAATTTACACAGTTTTTGTTAGAGTTTATGCGGGAGTCCGGATACAATGCGAAATTTTTAGCTTCCCTCGCGGTGTTTCGTTGAAGCGTCGGATCTAAGATTTTTGCAGCACCTTCAGTCACTTTTTATGTGTTTTCCCAATAAAACATACATCAACAACAAATATAAATGCTATTTCATACTGATTTATTCCGAATAAATTGATAACTAATAAAAACTAAATCATGTTTCCATGATACAGACATCTTTACAAATAATTCGGGTAACCAAGAGGGCAAGCCCTTGTTGCGCTAGATTTGTTTTTGTATTTCACCGCTCAGCAGCTCAGCTGAAGTTTAAATTTCAACAAAGTAGATAAGTTTTTGTTTTTGTAGAACTGGAAAAATGGCAATTTCAAGTGTTAGAGTTAGTGTTCAGCAAGAGCCATTGGGTCGAGTAATCGTGAGTACCTAATAGGGCATGTCCACTACAGTTGACAGTTGACAATTGACAATACCCCGGTGGTAAATAAAATGAAAAATTATCAAACAACAAACAACTATTAACCTATATTATATATTATTAAATATGCAAGCTCAATAATTAAAATAACTTTAAAAGTACACCGAAGCAAAACCATAACTAAGCTCAAACACGATCTATCATTATAAATCAGCATAATCTCACTAAAGTACCACCTATTCTGAACGCTTTGTTTATTGTTTTACCATCAGGCTGTTGTCAAAATAGTTTGTGACGTCACGTGGACATGCCCTATAAAAAAGACATGTTGTTGATTCATAGCCTTGTTTAAATATTAAGAACTGAGTAGTTAATTGACGAGCAAATGAGAGACAAGAGACCAGTGAGATCGTTTCAAATTGTAGGTTGTAATTTCTGGTCTTCAATTTTGTCTGCCCACCTACTGCCAAACTCCACGATCCGCCACTGTTTATTTGGAACCATCTCATTTATTTTAAAAACACGGTAAGTGTAAATTTGATATTTTTTTATATTTACATTCAGTTCAGTCCAACAATGACATTTACCAACCCATCATAAACCCTTCTGGTTTTATTTTGACACAGAAACATAATTTTAAAAATTGTTATCACCTCAACTGGCGGTCACACAATAAAAATATGTAACAAGACAATTAAGAACCAGTTTACCTCGTCTGCGATTTTGACGAAATAGACAATGGAACCGTATCGTCTTACAAGTCATTTACATGACCGAAAATTATGTTAATAGACCAACATATTGTTGTAGCACAGTTTTTTTTATTATAAGTTGTTTATATAAAAATAATGCTCTTGTAAATGGATGTACGTAATATATTTTTCATTAAAACTTGAAATGTTACGTCAAATAATTTAAATTAGGTTAAATGTGTTTGTTTTTATTGCAGTCGAAATAATTTTATTTCCAGGTAATTTTATAGATGCAAAGAGACAAAAACAACGAAATCTGATCTCTGGATGCTGCTCACCCAGAAAGATGAACGAACTGATTAAAGAGAGGTAACCCGCTAGAGGGCGGAGTTCACAATGATATCACACAAAAATCATTTTTCCATAATAAATGTACCGTTATAGAACCATAACATTTAAATATTCGTAGTCATTTCCTCTATCTTGTAAAATAACTGGTAGGGGAGAGTGGGAAAGCTGACTCAAAAAAGCAATTATAACTTTTCTTTTGACTTAGTATCATTTGTTTATTTCCATAGGTTTCAATGGTCGCTAGGTGGCGGTGATTGAACAATTAAGTTGTTGGAAATCTTCAAATGTGAAAAAGGATGAAATTTAATACAAAAAGGTATACTTAACTGTTTGCCTTAAATGCCTGGAACAGATCTAGAACCTGATCCGGCTACAGACCTAGCTCCAAAACAGTCAATAGGCTTAAATATCTTAAACTAAAACATGTGTAGGGTATATAGAAAATATTTTATGGGTCGCAGTGTGGTAAGGTCAACCAGTCGCATCGACTCCCAGTGTAAGCTGAGTCAATCTACAAGATATGGGGTGAATCATTAATTTTACGTTGGACGCCACCAATTTTTTGACATAATAGCTTTGTAGGTATCTACAAAATTGTGTTTATTGCGTTTTTAGATTCAGGTATTGTTGGAAATATGATACAGAAAAATTTGTAACAGTCCGCATAACCACAAAAAATGTATTATGGATGAAAATAGCGATGATATTTCACGCGAAATGGAAAATTATGTTATTTATTGACGATGCGAACATAAATTTGGTAAAAGTAGTCCAATACGCTGGTAGCTAAATTTCACGACCTATTTGTTGATATTTCTGTGTTTTGTGATTTTAAATCAAAAATTTTTGCATCCATCAAATCAAATGTAAATTCCAAATCCATTGCAACAAAATAGTGTGAAGATATTAATACTGATGACGAAGATAGAAAGATATATATCATTAACAAATTGGCTGCCCTGGCTATCAGATGCAATCAACATTCTGGCAGTCTTCAGGCGTGTTTTGAGATACTATTGGAGCACAAATATCTATTGATAATAGATCCTCTGGGTATACACATAGATTAGGCTGCTCCTGTCCTTAGTATCTCAAGATATCCCGTTAGATCATCAGGTTTCAAAGATTTAGACTGGGTCAGCGCTTAACCAACGCAGCTTAGGCTAGTTTAGGTTATTACTAATAGACCCTCAGGGTATCTACATGGATTAGGCTGCTCCCGTCCTTAGTAACTCAAGATATCCCGTTAGATCATCAGGTTTCAAGTATTTAGACTGGGTCAGCCTTTA
>CAJUYG010000091.1:397242-413638 GCA_910591675.1 Galerucella calmariensis | reverse complement strand
GATCATCAGGTTTCAAGTATTTAGACTGGGTCAGCCTTTAACCAACGGAGCTTAGGCTCGGTTAGGTTATTGCTGATAGATCCTCAGGGTATCTACATGGATTGGGCTGCTGTAGTCCTTAGTATCTCAAGATATCCCGTTAGATCATCAGGTTTCAAGGATTTAGACTGGGTCAGCGTTTAACCAACGCAGCTTAGGTAACAATTGATATTGAGTAGCTCCTTTTTGGTTGCATACTCCACGTTTTCCCAAAAAATCTGCTGCCAAGGTATGTTTGAATATTAAAGAATTGCATTTGTTTTCAAAGTGCACAACCAAGTATGCGCTTTGAAAACGGAATGTGAGTACGAGCGATGTAAGTTACGCGCTACTGACGATTATACGGAAAATACGTTTTGCATAAGTGGATATAAAGTGCAATAATTATTGGTCATCAAGACAGAGAAAAAAACCAATGAAAATATAAATCACTTAGAAAATCTAATTACCCCTAGTAATTATAAACCTTTTACAAGTTGAATCATTAAGATAGTGGAAGCATTATAATCAGTTACATTAAGTATTGTTTGTAAGCGTTACAATGGGAGACAGTTACGGAAATGAATCCGCGGACTAAGAAACGAAAACTAGAAAATGTACTTGACTTTTAATGTAATTGTCGTGTTGTTTAAGGAAATGAGTTTAATTGTTTTAGAGAATTTTTTTTATAACTTAGTCAGTGGTACGAGCTTTGCGTTTAGTGAAAATGCGTACCCACGCGTGGGAAAAAGTTGTTGCCTTCTTGGACATTTCTATCTTTCGACTATCTGTGTCCTTATTTACCTTTACTTCGAATCTCCCATCTCAATCAAAACTTTACGCGTTTGAAAACACCGTTAAATAAATGGTTTACGGCCAGCCAACCGTAATCCATTCTCCGTTAATTATCACAGAACCTACAATTGACATCTCAATAAGTTTTGCCAAACAAACACTAAATACCTGGACAGCAAGAAGAGCTATAAGGCATAATTTACCAGGATTGGTTCATTCAAAGGCCTATATACCTACATCCTTCGAAGAATGTCTTCAAACAAATGGTAGATTATAGCAGGCATGAAATACGTTGTTGAAACTTGAACTGTCGGAAGATTCGACTTGCCGTCTTTATCTGGAAGATGATGAAACAGCATATAATTTGTGCCTGCCCTGCCGCAACAGAACGAGGCTGCCCCGCGTTACGAATGACCGCACAAAAACCACCCTGGTCTCCACTTCTCACTCCCTGATGGGCTCTGGTACCGCCTGTAAGGGCATAACGTCAGAGTCAGGAGTTCTTCTTTTCTGTTTTATCTTCCTTCCTGGCTAAACCTTTCTCCTTCCTCTTTCCTGCTCATGATGGATGAAACGAAACCATTTATGCAATGCCAGTTGTCTTCGGACTCCAACAAGATATCTATCAAGTTACCACAGCTGGGTAGTTTTTCCGAGTCTCCATCCCGCTCCTGGCAGTATCGGCACTGCGCATTCTCCCTTTTCCCAATCCTCATCGTGTAGGTACTGCCTACTGCCGTGTCCCGTCAGTACCCGGCTGAAAGGGTACCCTAGCGTCCTGTGTTTAGGAGTGGCCGAGGGAGGCTGTTTCCGTTTTGGAGAGAAATCCCACACTACCGGGGAAAGGAATAACAAGTAGTAGCTAGTAAAAAAAGGTATCTGATGTTTGGCTGGGCCTCTCTTCCGCCCCCGAATGAAATATCATTCACCAAATAAACCAAACGGCTTTGTTAAGAAGCTGAATTTGTTCGGTGGAATAGGTATGAGCACAATAGACTCTTGCCAGTCGCAGTGGAGTGCCTTATAGACCCACTCACCACAAACCTAACTTAACCCATCACAATTATAATCATTATTTACTAAATTTGTAAAAATATTTCCCCGTTTTTCCTCAATTTGTATGAAATTTTCTGACTCTATCATTTCTCCATCTCTAACCAAGCTTTCTGTTACTCTTGAAGTACTGCAGGAGACTTCTCTGGCTTCATTATGTTGTATGAACTTTTATTTGCTGCTTCCTTTTTATTGTTGACGCTCTTCGATATATACATAACTTTCTGCAATAGCTGCAGATATTGCTTGAGAGCTAAAACATCTCCTCCAGTATTTGCTAATAAAATGGCCGAAGTTCTTCTAAGAAAAGGTCCAATATACTCCTTAAAGTTTCCAAAGCTCATAAATTTAGCAATTTTCCTGACAGGCTCGGCTGGTTTGAGCAGCGAGGATCAAAATTCGTCATGTGGGATCCTATAACAAAGTAGTTTTGAGCTATTTTACAGTAAAGAACCTTCTCATCATCACTTTGAGTCTACAGACTGTTATAAACAAACCTAAAGCAAGAGATCTTTTTTTTTGGAAAGGTGGGAAAATGCTTCACTCACACCTCCGTTCTTCGAGGCCGTGTGGGACACATGTGCCAATGTTACCCACTAAAAACCCACCTTCAAGCCCGTTCGTACATCCCAGCCTGGAATTGTCTTTACGGCATAGCTTCAGGATGGGGTACGCGTTTTACCTGACTACGACTCTCTACCTCTCATCTGCTAGCTTCATCTTCAAGATTTCCGTTATAAAACCATGTCCTTTTTCCCAATTGTTCCTACATTCCACCATCCAGCGCACCAGGTCTGCTAAGAAAGCACCCTCTACATCTCATGTTAATGTTTCTTTCCTTTTTTCCCCCACCTACTACACCTGAGGATAGAGTGTTCTGGGCTTGTCCACCTCTCCGCAGTAATCGCAGGTTTGCTCAAGAGATCTAGTTTATACGATTGCTAGACATTTGGTTCCCGAAAAAGTATTCAGCTTTATCAAAAAAACTCGACTTCTATTGAGAACTCTTTTCATCTTATTTCCTCCATCCTGTATATACTGCATTTTGAATTGAATTAAAAAAACCTTTGATCTTAGGGTCATTACAGCTCATACCCTTAATTATGTCCTTTTAATGAGTTTTTTTTTCGACTCTGTAGGTACAGACTATCACCCGAAACTTTTCCGATCTAATCTCTCTCCAAGTACTGTATCGATACTGCACGATATTTCATTTGGGTCCATGTTGTTGCTTTTGTAATGAATGAAGACGAAGAAAAAAAAAAGGAATGTAAAGAAATGTTGAGACCACTGCTACAAGTATGAGTGGGTGATATTACACTGAGTAAGGATTGTTGTACGAAAAAGAAGAAGAGTCCGAAGTCTGAACAAATACAATTTATTGTACAATTAAGATCTATTTAGATTGTATCTAGTACCAGATGATAATACACACATTAATTAGATTTTTATTTGGAGTACTTAGATCTTTTGGTGTTTCTTTAAATAGAACTAATAATTTAGAAAAAATTCAAATAAGTATTTAGTTATTTTATGGGATTTTTGGTGAATTTAATGAAATGTCACTCATAAAATTGACAGTTTCACTCATACTGACCATGAAGTTGGAGTCTTAAGATGAGAACCAATGTTATTTAAAAGGGAGCTTACCTATCTGTCAACCCAACAATTTTAAAAATTTTCTACCGCTGGGAAAAGAGAATTTTCAGTATTTACGAGGATGTATTGATATCTAGTTGGCCTAGACCAGTTCCATGCATAAACAAAATATTGCGTTACCGTAGCAACGAACAATAACTCATTAGAAATGTCAGTGTGAAGTTGGACGTCAAAAAAGTAAACCAGAGTTACGTGATTAATTAAAAGCAAAAAAATGTCCACCGAAATTTTGAAAATCGAAAAATTGGAGTATCGAGCCATCATCAAGTACCTGTATTCAAAAGGGTTGAGAGGTGAGCAGATTCACGAAGATATGCTTAATACCCTTGGTGATCAATGTCCTTCGTCCTTTCCAAGACCTGAAAAGTTTCGTGTCCAAAAATCCGCTGGAAAAGCTCTTGCTTCAGTTTTTTGGGATTGCCATGGAGTAATCATGATTGATTTTTTGGATAAGGGTAAAACAATAACCGGGGATTACTATTCGATATCACTGACCACTCTACGGGAAAAAATTAAATAGAAAAGACACGGAAAGCTATCCAAATGTATTTTGTTTTTGCAGGACAACGCCCCTGTACACAAATCTCATGTTGCCAAGCAGAAAATTTGTGATTTAGGTTTTGAATAACTAGAACACCCTCCTTATTCACCAGATTTGGCTACGTCCGACTATCATCTCTTTCCTCAACTGGAAAAAGATTTATGTAAGGACTGGTATGCAGAGCAAGAAGAAACATTTTTCTTGAAAGGTCTAGAGACGTTGCATCAGGTTCGCTGTAATAAAGGTATCCAATTAAAAGAATATGTTGAGTGATAAAATATTTTGACATTGAAATTTTGTTTGGTTCCATAGTAGGCTATAGTATATTACGTAACGTGTGCGGAAAGTGACATTTTTCACACGAGTGGGAAGTATTGTCTCACGAGCGCAGTCGAGTGAGACAATCCCACGAGTGTGAAAAATCACTTTCGCACAAGTTATGTACACTATTTTTCCTACGACCACGCGATATACTTTTACCAAATTAGGCATGTATAATCTTGCTTTTTTATGTAGATGTGAGAGGTTTTACATATGTGTATTTGTAAATACTTTATATGGTTTTGATTACTTACCTTTGAAATTGGCCCAGAAAATTGTGATTTTTATGCAATGGAAAAAAGTACCTTTATAAAAAAGTTAGAATTAATATTTAACTTGTTGCCTACCTGTAGGAGATTGGAAGTATTAACTAGCTATTTTAAGGATTCATTGTTCAAATAATTGAAAACGGATATTTATTGTTTTAATGACATGAAAGTCCAATAAATGTCGATATAAACACATTTTATTTTGGAGAATAAATTAATAAACTGTTGTGTAAATTTCCTTAGCGCTTATTAGTATCTTGGACAAGAACCATATGCTACAACAGTGGGATGGCCGAGCGGTCTAGGCATCCGTGGGCTCGATTTTTGACAAGCAGTAGGGTGGTTCGAGTCCGGGCTCGGTATTTTTTTTTTAATTTTAAATGAAATAAATAGATTATATTATATTATTATATGGACAAATCAACTTAGGAAATAAGCATTTCACATATACATATTAATTTGCGGAGTAAAAAGACTAGCATTTCAACATTCAATTTGACAGCTTTTTTATCCGCACACGTACGGATAAGATTTTTTTCCGTACGCGTATGAATAAAGGTCACTTTCCATAGAACTAGTCAGTGCGATATATGTCACTTTCCTATGTGGTCGTAGGAAAAGTATTTTTCAATATACATATGTAGGTACGCCTCAGTTTTTTAAACCAAGTAATTGGATCGAAATATCGATATTTGTAAATATAATGTTTGATTGGCTGAAATTTATGCTGGATCTCTTGATTTCATGTCAAAAACATCAATCAGTCGTCATTGGATATGAGAAATATAGCAATTGGCATTATTGACAGGAAATCAGGACCTTCAAGATAAATTTTAGCTAATCATACCGGACCCCTACAAATATTGATCCGCTTATTAGGTTTGAATTGCTGGATCTCGGTTTATGGCTAAACTTGGACTGAAGTCTTCCATTGATTGTCAAACCTTCGTGCCCAGACTTAAAAAAAGATTTTTCATGTCAAATTTGCTTAGGTGATAAAAAAATAAGAAGATTATAGATGCATTTGGAAAGCTATGTGAGCTACAGTTGGCAGAAGCAAACGTGAGCCCTGGTGGGCGTGTTCATGTCGCTGTAGTTGTTTTTTTGTAGTAACAATTCGATATTTTGAATCGATAACCAAATATCGATACCATAAATGTCAACTGTTAAGAGATATGTAAACAAAGTCAAACTTGCTAAAAATGTAACTTTAAATAGGTATGTATTCATAAAAAAATTTATAGTGGACCAAAACTAAAACTACCGTTTGCCCTAAATGTCTATATTTTCAAATTACATGACTGTATTAATGTCATGAAAAAGAAGGGTCAAGTTTCTATGGAAAGCAACAAAATATGAACTGGTTATAGTCCAGTGTTGCCGATGCAAAAATGAAAATTACCTGAACTTACTATTCAAATTATCAGAATTTGTCAAAATTACCAAAAGGACACATTGGTTATCTAAATAAAGTCTTCGACCCCAGTCAATATGGAAAATCCCAAAAAACAATAGCAATTTTATATATCCCTTCTACAAAATATTCGAAAAACTATTGTATCCAAATTAGTGAAATTGTCTAAAAATCGGAAATTGGCTGCTTGCGATGACCTTATTTTAGTTCGCATATTTTCCGGGGCTCATGTTTGGTTCTGACAACTGTAGTTACAATTTTTTGTATATTAGGAATAATTTAAAAGGAAGCACTTAGTAGCAGTTTTACCATTGAATCCGTAGCATAAATTTCGAGTAATATACAGATTGAATAATTATATTCGGAGGTAATATAATTTTTGTGACGATTCATATCGATGATAGGACGAGTTGGATCCGATGGCTCTAGCAAGTTATATTTGCGGAGAGAATACAATGAATGCCATCAGATGAAAAAAAATTTAACAGTACTACTCAATTTTTTCATTATTGGAGCATAATAGCCTCTTATTACTCTATATCGGCCAATTAAAATCGTAGGAAAAGGGTCAGATGACGCATTAATTGTATTCTAAGCCAAATAAAACTCATTTTCAAATGAAAAAAAAAACTTTTTCACAGCCGCTGACTGTATTTTTCTCACACAACGCTTGTAGATAATAACACCGAATAGTAATGAACTTACTATTCGGTGATAATAAGTACCAAGAAATGCGTAAACAAAAAAAAAAAACGTGTTGAGGTTGAAATAAAATGTGTGTTTGATGAGCGTGTATTATAATGGTGAGAAAAAACCTGTATACTGACCAATAAAATAAAAACATGATACTGAAATGATGCCAGAGGTTTAAGAAGTTATTTTTCGTTTACTAATTTCCGATTGGAAAATGGACAAAGTACGAAAATTTAGTCGGGATAAAATAAACAGATTTCTTGGTGACGTCTCAGGTGAAACTTTTCCTTTCCACATTGGACGAAAAGAGTACGCCTTCGAAAATAGTCGATTTTTTATTAAAAAATTAGTAAATTTTTGTAAAAATCGATGATAAAATGTAATATGCACCTCGGCGGATAACTATCTATTGTCTCACCTGCTTGCTATCAATTTGCGGATTTAACTATAATAGACGAAATGTCATTATTTTATTTACAAAAGGTTATTCCATGGTTTTTCCACTACTAGCTTCTTAATTCTAGCCAACTTAAAAGTTGAATTTCTCCATTAGTGATTAATCATTTTTTCTATTAATAACCTAGGTCAATAATGGACAGGGATAGTAAAGTTTAACAAAAACTTGTGCATCATAATTTTGCATACCCAGGAGATAATCTTTAACATATTTCCTGCTTGAAATTACCTATCAAGATAAAATTATTTGAATTTGAGTGCCATTAGTTTAAAATTCGCGCTCAACCAAAAATGACTGATGACATAACAAGTACGTTCATAATCTATCGAAAACTGATAGTGTACTTGTCAGTACTTGTTTTAACCTGGAACAATAAAATCTCCAAATTAAGTTCTTAAATTTCGGTATTGATGGTCGTGACTTTAAATCTAGATGTTTTTTTTTAATGCAGAATAATATTTTTCGAAATTTTGAAAAATGAGGGTACTTCACTCTTGTCTAAAAATCATATTTTTTGAAGTTTCCTCGTATATTACGCGTGTCTTACAAAATTTTGTTCAGTTTACTTTTAAGAGATGCACAAACCAATAGAAACTTCGTATCGTAAAACGTCCCAATATGATGCATATTTTGGGGAGACTTTCTACATTGTCGAGAGCTCCCGGTACAGAGTTACACATTTTATAGTGTTTGCTCATAATAACGACATAAAGTGATTTCGCTAATAGAAATACAATTAATGGTAAAAGTTTCTTATCTACGTCGTAAATATCTTGTAGCAGCAATTTTCCGTTTTCTTGATAGAATTGTTGAAAAACAAAAAAAATTAGTTAACGTTTTTGCATAATTAACTTCTCCATTTGAATCATTTGATCAACCAATAGGAAATGAGCACCGTCGAGTTGTTTTGCAAGAGAAACGGTGAATAGTAGAGCATACACACATAGTATAGGCGAAACACCCGCGGGGTCGCTCATGTACATCGTGCAGCTAATTATAATAGTGTTCGGGGGGTTGGCACGGTGCATCTACGGTGGGGATAGAGGGGGGCGGTCACCACCGACCTCACGCAGTCTCTCACGTTGCCTACGGAACCGCTGTCCTCCACACACATTGTTACACTGAGCCTTCCTCTACCCATACGTTCTGGACACGAATAAACTTCCGACCTCTACGCCGGTAACTCACTGTGACTCCAGTGCCGTGCATGTGAATGTGCTCCGAAACTTCGAATTTATCCGAAAATTGTGTTTGAGGTGCCGCGCGCCCCCCGAGTGAGTGACACCGGCGGGCGGTAAATACAAACAATAATACCCGAAGTTCGTGACGAAAATAACTTTTTATTTTATTTTTTCGGATGAAATGTTGGTTGCTTCCGATAACGCGGCATTTCGTCCATAGTTAATTAATTGTTTCACGGTGGGCCAATAGCTACGTGGGTGTTTTTCAAGATGGAGGACGGCTGGGAATCCCACGTATCCCCTTTGATGATGGGCGTGGGGATGGGTGAGATGCAGGGTATGGCAGATATGCAAACACACGGTCAGGACATTTCTTTAGATATTTCCTTACAACAGCATCATCATCATCACGATATGAGCGCGCACAATGACATTAGTCAAGATATTCACCAGGATATTGAGCAAGACATGCACCACGATATGAGGTCTCATCATGGAGATAGCGGGGATTATCCTTATCATCAGGTAAAACTATAAAAGTTACCACATTACAAGAAAAATTGGAAATTTATTTGAAAGAAATTTAGATGAATTTGACTATTCAGTTCGTAAAGATTGAGCGTTGGTAACAAAATTAACTGATTATCACAAAAATTAATTGTCACTACGTGAATAATTATCAAAGGTAATACCACGAGTGCTTCAAATTTTATCCAGTCCCTTAGGACGAGTGATTTTATCTAAATTCGGTTTGTTTGAATGTTTTTGCCTCAAATAAACAAGTTTGAGTGATGAAAATAAAAAATTATGTGATAAAATTTAAAGAACGAGTTTGTATTTGGGAAGATTATTTTTTTCAACAATTTAAAAGGATTTTGCTTTATTTTTTAAATGTAGTAAATGTTCAATATTCCTTTGGGTGATGGCACTGAATCGGTTTGTGTTCATTTTTCAATAAACTTCGAAGCACTTTTAGTTGTCAATAATGACAAATTCAAAGTAAAATTTTGACGTTTCAATGTAAAAAAGGTATTATCGATGAGGAAGCAGTTTTATCAGTAGTAATACTATAAGTACTTCATAATAATCAGGTTATACATCGATAATTTGTTGTATAATTACAAAAAGTGTCAGTTTGACAGTTTAAATAATCCGACCTCGAAGCGGGAGGATTATTCTGTCAAACTGACATGAGGTACGTATTGTATTTGATACGATTATTTGTTGAGTAAATATAAAAAGTTTAGAAACAATTGGTACAATGGAACTTACAATCCAAATCGGCTCATTTTTGATAAACGTCAGAAAATTGATATGGATGTGGTTACTATGGAAATTGAAGTATTGTAAAATTGGTACATAAGTTTTTATCCAGGTTTTCTTATGATTTATAATTTGAATAGTTGTTAATCGATACACATTTCAATACACAAAATCACAAAACTGAGTATACATATTTCAAAAACTTAAATATTCATACACAAAAAAACTATCAAGAAACGCGTTTTATTAACAACATTTCCAATATAAGCGAAAAAAACGCGCTATCCCAATAAAAACCGTTCCTGGAACGCGCACTTCACTGAATCCATTTCTAGTAGACTATCATATCGTTGGAATGTCATAAAATGAAATATTTCATTTCATATTATGACTACTATGAATGGACCTTAATAAAAATTTGATAACAAAATTTGGCAGTCTTAAACTTCAAAATAATTTTTGATTGTCTAGTTGTCAAATTTTTGTGTCTGTTGTGTCAGTTAGGGATAAAAATTAATTTCTACTTATTTTTTCTTGACAACGGTAGCTGGAACGCTACCGAAACGTTGAAATAAAGAATTTAAAAATATTGTGGTTTAATTTCCCAAGAAATTAAAAAAAGAATGAATAGTATACCACAAGAAACATACAGAAGATAATGGAACTTACAATCCAAATCGGCTCATTTTTGATAAACGTCAGAAAATTGATGTGGATGTGGTTACTATGGAAATTAAAGTATTGTAAAATGTTTGATTGGTAAAGCTACTTTATGTATGTATAATCACTTGTGAAATTTTTGATTAGTAGAGCTACCCTATGTATAATTAGGTATTATCGAAATTAAACGAGGTAACTTAACTTAATTGATCCTTGATTGATTGAAAATGATAAGAAAACATAATCAGTATAATACCGAATGATTGGCTAGAATAATGTATTGCTATTGGTTGAAACAACGTAAATGTCAGATTTTGACAAGTGAAAAAAATAATCAAATAAATCCAGTAATTAACGAACCATATATTCTATATAAATTAAACGTTTACTTGAGTAGGGTATATTTATGTTGTTAATGACTGGTTTTTATTAGTTTATTTCTGTTAAAATTCCCTCATTATTGATTATTTTTTATCACTAACGAACACATTTGAATTTTTCATAGTAATTATTTCATTTTCTTTATCGGTATGTGGAATATAATATTGATTATTAATTATCGTGGAAGTAGTAGTAGTAGTAATATAATATAAACCTTTTAATTCCCATAATAATAAAAAAAATTCTCGCCTTCAAAAATAGTCGATACTTTATCCGAAAATTAGTAATTTTCTTAAGATACAAAAAAAACTAGCAATTGAAGAAATTGGATTGACCCCATCATTATTATTTTATTTTATTTCAATTAAAAACTAAAAAATTTATCAACTAAAGGGAGCTCATATTACCATTGAACAAACTAAATGTTGAAATTGTTTATTTTCTTATAAAACCATGTTTTTAGAGTATAGTATAATATCAAATTCAATGTAAACATAAATAAAATATTAAAAAAACACTTGCGCTTTCGCCATAAATTGAAAAAAAATCCTTTAATTAAACTTTGAACTTTATCAATTAACATGCTCTAAGTCATATTTATAAATTTGAAGATGTTATTTATAGTATTTTCTACTTCGGGAATGCTTGGGGAAACATTTCCTATCAGTATAAAGTTCCAGAATGACAGTGACACACAAAATTTTTTAATTATTTGGAATTGGAACACGTAGTAAAACTCTCTTTATAGCACTCGCAAAAAAAATTATCTGGATTCTATTCTATCAAAGCACTTTCTTTAATGTGAAGTGATTGTTTTTTTCCATGTTTTTCATTCAATTGTTCCTACAGATAATTTTGTTCAATTTTGATATATATTTTTTCCAATGACAGTTTAATTCATGTATAAAAAATCGCATATGCCACAGTGCAATTGTCACTTTGACAGCGGCAAATACACTAGTGGTTTTTTCACTTATTCATTTGTTCATCAATATCACTGTTCCTATTATGAATTTCAATAACTGCGTTTTTAATAATTGTACATTAAAATAAGAATGTGTTTATTTTCAATGTTTCATAAATAAAGTTTGCATTGATATGTTTCCAAATTTCTCATTCATTAAATTGTCCTGCCGAATTACACTCGAGGTTTGTATTGATATTGGGTAAATTTGTGTTGTTCAAATTCTAAACTGTTTCCTTTAGCAATTTGACTCGAATAACTGTCAACCTCCACCTTCGGGTGTCGTGTTTTTAATACTTGACAGTTATTCTCGTCAAATTGCTAGGAAAGAGTTTCTCATTAAACAACCCAAATTTACCCGATTATTTTTTTCACTTGTCAAAATCTGACATTTTGGTGGTTTTAACCAATAGCAATACATTATTCTAGCCAATCATTCGGTATTATACTGATAATTCTGCTTCCTCATCGATAAAACCTTGTTTACATTGAAACGTCAAAATTTTACTTCACATTTGTCATTATTGACAACTAAAAGTGCTTCGAAGTTTATTGAAAAATGAACACAAACCGATTAAGTGCCATCACCCAAGAGAATGTTGAACATTTAATACATTTAAATACATTTTAAATTGTTGAAAAAAATAATCTTCCCAAATACAACTCGCTCTTCAAATTTTATCAAATAATTTTTTATTTTCATCACTCAAACTTGTTTATTTTGAGGCAAAAACATTCAAACAAACCTCGTCCTGACGGACTCGTGATTTTATCAATCGGTTTGTTTTCATATTTTTGCCAAATAAACAAGTTTTCGTGGAAAAGAAAAAATTATCGATAAAATTTGAAGTTCTCGTGGTATTACCTTTGATAAAATACAAACCACTTGTGCAATTTTAGGTGACAATTTAATTCATGTATAAAAAATCCCATAAGCCGCGTGATTTTGTCATTATGACAGCGAAAAAAGTTTGCCCTAACTTTTCCATGTAGCGACAAAAACGGAACCTAACTTTTGAAAGCATGACAACCAGCATTGTAAACAAATTTTTGATGACGTCATGTCAATTTTTCTCAAACTAATTTACATCTAATTTTTTAATTTATTGGTTCACATATTCATTAAATTGTCTTACTGAATTGCACCCTAGCTTTTTTTTGAGTCGAAGTAAACTTGACATTTATAATTCGAGTTTTGCTGCCATTAGGTAATTCAACTCAAAAAACTGCCAGAAAAAATTACTCGTCATACGGACTCGTAATTTTTTCAGAGGCAGTTTTTTTCGTTAAATTACCAGCCAACAAAATTCTTATTGATACATGTCAAGTTTACTTCGACCAAAAAAAAGCTCTCGAGTAATTATAAGTAACAATTTGTTTGGAAAATAATTTAATACTTTCAATATTTGGTTCCCTTATTGACATCATTTTCTGAAAAGTTCTGACAGGATAAACAATAAGAATACTAAAAATTTGCTTTCAGTAAACATGTTTGAACTACCTAGGTAAGCTTCACTAAATTCAGGGTTATCGATCTCGTTCCCTATCTAACTTTTTACGCAAACAAAATGATCGAACGTTGTTAAAAATATTAAAAAGTTGTTAATTCCAATTTAAAAAATAAAGAACTGTTGGTATTTAATAAAGAACCAACAAAACTGAATCAAATTAATGTTCAACTCATTAACAGTCGTCCAATGTTTGACTGACAATACTCTTTTTTTACCATTGTTTTGAAAACAACATATTCTTTAAAAGACAATGTTTCACGCCATCTAATAAATAAAAATCGAACATCGCGTGACATGTTTAATACAGTGTGAATCGATTAATATTCAACATTTGACTGTGTAGCTCACGACATCAGCGTAATTCGTATTCTGATTGGCTGGCAGATTTTAATGTCAGTCTCCAATTAGTGCGGTTTGGATTTCCGAAAATTTCGTACTCACAAACCTGACTGAAATTTTAAATAATATATTGGAGGGATCAAATAACGATCTGATATTAGAGAAGCTTGTTTTTGTGTTATCAAGTCCTACTGTATAATTTCCATCATTTTAAATTCAATCACCTGTATAGAACAAGAAATAACAATCCTTTTTTTTAAACAAAATGGTCAGATCTTTTTTTTTCACGGCTTCACCTATTTCTTCCAATATTACATTGGGGCTGATTCCGCTAAAGGGTTTACGCCCCCAGAAAAGTATTTCAGTCCCCCTCTTTGCTAGCTCATCTGCCATTTCATTCCCTTCTATTCCAGTGTGTCCTGGAATCTATAGTAAGGACTATATTGCTCGCCTAGTTCATTGAGTTAGTCTAGGCATTCCCAACTGTTTACACAAGAGCTCAGTGCTTTAATGGCTGCTTGACTATCCGACATTATGATAATCCTTTGTTTTCTGTATCCTTTACCAATATTGAACTAGGCGCACTTTCTTATGGCGTGGATTTCCGCTTGAAAGATACTTGGGGCTTTTCCCAAGATTTCAGAGTGTTTGGTTCCTGGCCCGAACACTCCTATCTCAGTTCCTTCTATTGATTTTGAGCCGTCTGTGTACCATTGAATGGCATTCTTCCCAAGTCTGGTAATGGTATTTAGATCCCATTCCTTCTTGTTGCTTAATTCCGTAACGAATTTCTTTGAGTTATACTTTTTCTTTTTCTTCATCATACCGTCTTGTGGCATGTCCCAGGTTGTCTGATTTCTAAGAAGTAAGGAGGTGGTTTTTTTTAACGATTTCCTCTCTAGAGTTTGTTCAACCATCCTTTGCCGTTACGTCATAACCGGTGACGTATTCTGCTGTTGAATCTTCTTTCACACTTAACCTCAAAATTATAATCAATGACATAATGTTAAGAATAGTTTTCAAAAAATGACAACTGAACTGTCAAAAGTAACAGATAAAGTTTATGTCGACCTTAGACAAGAAATACGTTAATGACGCCATAATTCTGTCTCATCCATTTCATGAATGAGAGAGCAAGCTGGACAATGTATGACGTAACGGCAAAGGATGGTTGAACAAACTCTACTTAGTCTGTATCTTGTTTGCCCTGTAATCGACAGTAAGGTGACTATATTGTTCTCGCCTAGATCATTGAGTTTGCCTAGGCATTTACACACCATTTCGGAACTGATTGCACAAGAGCTCAGTGCTTTAATCCTTTACCTTCTATAACCTTAGTCAGTATTGAACTGGGCACCCTGTATAGATAAAAATAGACATTTTCACCTTTCAACGTAATAAATTACAAAAATGTTAAACGCGCATATTTCTAATGAGGTAAGATTAGGTACGAAATATCTAAAGTTCAACCACAAAATCGGGATTACAAACATAACGTATGAAACTCCCTCGAAACGAGCATGATATTCCTTCGGGCAACCGTACTAATTCCGTTTTCCAGCAAGGAAACTTGTTGCGAAAGTTTAAATTCGAGAACATAAAATTCACAACAACCTCTCAAGTTAAATTAGATAAAAGCAAGGTAATTAGGATAACATCTTACAAGTTGTTGGTGTATTTGAATAGTCTAGAATTTGGGAAATTGCTTCAAATTTAGCGATTCCAACGGAGTATTGTTCGATTATGAGTTTCACAAGAAAAAAAAGAAAATTAGAAACAGAAAATCACAGTTCTCAAAGTTAGAAAACAACGAATCGTTGTACCATCCTCATTACAGTCCTAACTACTTTTTCACTCCTACAAAAATTAAGCATGAACTGCGTGGATAAGGTTTTCAATCCTTAGAAGATGCATTCAACGCTTTCAAGAACTCTATTTCAAATGTACCAACGTATTAGTGAAATAACTGCTTCCAGAGTTGTTTCCAAATGATGCAAAAAATGCATTTCTCTGCAAAAAACTTTGGGAAACAATTGTGTCTAAAAGTTATCCACTGTTACAGCTTCAACTCAAAATATAAAAGATATCTCGCAATTCTCCAAATTCTCTTGTGGTCTAACAATTGTTTGGTTACATCCATTGAAAGATCTATAAAAGCTTCGAATAATACCAGTTGACTTCAAAGACGAAGTCACTCTAAGCTGGATCAAGGGCCACATTGCCGACTCACTAGCCAAGAAAGCAGCCTACCAAAAACTCTTGGGACCTGGCACTTCCAATGGTCTGTCGGCGTCAGCTATGATTGACCTAATAAAGGAACACTCCCTTGAAAAGTTTAAGGGTAGATGGGACGATGCAGAAGGTTGCAGGCTTGCCAAGGAACTGCTGCAGTATCCGGACAGCAAAGTAGCCGGTGGACGTTTGCAGTGTTTTTAATAAATGGCAACTTTCATAAGTATTTATGCTGCCTATTTTCAAGAAAAACATGTCAAAATAAAACAAATACAATCAAAAATTAATTGATTGATAATTATTTCCCCTAAAAATATTATTTCTGCCATTATAAACCACTAAAAAGCAATTTTTTTATCATAAAGTTAACCCACTTGTTCCTGTACATTGTTTCCTGTGCATTCCAACATCCTGCACATTTCCCGCTAAATGAAATAGACATTTCGCGTTCTGGTAATCTCGAATCCATCAGAGTCAGCTAACGACTAATTAAAGAAAACGTGACAGTCGCGCCATAGTTTGAGTCCGCACGAAATATGCATATGGAATCAACTAAGTATGACAGATGGGGGACACAATGGAAAACAAAAACACAATCTGCGTGGTTTAGAAAACGCACACGCGTTTTGTTGTTCGGTTTTTTTT
>CAJUYG010000091.1:380371-392242 GCA_910591675.1 Galerucella calmariensis | reverse complement strand
ATTGCACGAAAAAATATAACAAATCTTTTTATGGCCAAGGAATTTTGTTGGCTCGGAAACTATACTATTGATTTTTGGATCAAATAGACTTGTTGTCTATTCCACCATAAGTATCAAATAATGTGGGTCAGGAAAAAACATTCTGAAGGCTTGGGAATATCCAGTTCAATATTGATAAAGGATATAGAAGGAAAACGATGGTTAACTTACTGTGGACTCTAGACATCAGTACACACTGGAATAGAAGGACATGAAAAAGCAAATAAAGAGACTGATACAACCTTTTGGAGACCGGAGCATGCAACGCCGAAAAATGGGAACATCTGACCATTGGAAAGATCTATTTGTCTGACGATCTCACCTTGCGATTTCAAAAGTAGCTAATATATTTATCAAAAGGTGAACAAAACAATCTTTTTCTCTTCTTTCCTCGTCTATAATTATCCGTACCTATACGTCTGCGCTTGAAATCATTTGTGAAGAACTTGTTGATGAAAACAATAGATTGTTATTTGGTGGCACGAACCTTTTCGTTCGAAGGAATACTAATTTTTGTTTTGTTTTTGAAATCGTGTAGGTCCTCATGTCTATTGTATAATTTACCTAGGTACAAGCTACGTGCAGAGAATCTTAAGAATTCAATTCAGTCAAAATGCCATGTAAGTAGTAAGCTATAAGAAAATTCAGGTAAACTGCCCTAAATAACAGTAGAGAAATATTTAAAAACATATTTTTACCTCCGGGTAAAATATAGAGTTCATGGACATAAAGCACGAAGCAGATTTTTTAGATCCAGTTTAAGTCAAATAAACTTCACTTTGAGTCCTTGCTATCGGGAGTATGGGCAAAAATTAATTAACCTGAATGCCCATTTTCCATTGATAACTTTTTGCATTACTGTGGCTTCTTGTAAAATCACAGTGAACCATTTGAGGTACTCGAGACTCAAACTCTTCATTGATTGATTTAGTCCATATTTCAATACCTCGGTACCTCAGCCTTTCCGCTTTTTGCGCTTTTGGATGCAATGTATTGTATATTATGTGAAGTCAGCTTAGCAGTGTTTTCATGGAGAAATCCTCACTTCGGCGAGCTAGTTCCAAATTTTATATCTTCTCCACATTCTAAGATTTAATGTTCAAGTTTATACCCAAGTATGAGCTTCCTTAGAGTGCTGTGAGCGATGAGTAAACCTGTCACTTTTTTTATTTGACCCCTGTTAAGATTTAAGTTAATTTGAAAATTGAGAAACCTAGAATTTTTCCCTCTTCCACTCTTGATACGCAAATTTGGTTTTGCTATATTATTTTTTTAATGGTCAATTCTTTTGTACATTCAACTACTGTGCATTACATGCCTATTAATGTCTCAGCCCCTAATTTGCGTGTTGGCAGTAAAATTCTACCTAACCGGTAATTTAGAGCGAATAAATCCTTCTTGAAACAACGGATACCTTTCTTTCGGTCAAATTAGCCAGTTGATATTTTACGATGTGGAGAGTACAATGGTTTGCATTTTTCCAAGGCATTCCTTTTCGTGAACTTAGACACATATATATTATTTTGTAAAACAAGAAGCCACGACCTATAATGTTATATGCGGGTCAGTCCGAAAAAAAGAAACTACATCGCAAGGTGTTGGTTTATTAGTCACGAACTTGTGGTATTTCAGAACCGTCTCTACTAAATAAAAAAAGTAAGAGTTATTTGTTTTACTGAGCAGCAATGTTCAAGATTTAATACTGTAGGTGTAGGAAACCCGCCAAGGCATTGAAACTTCTTTTCTGCTATGTGAAACATTGAAATTCCATGTGGAATACAAAATTCCATCATTTTGTCGTCAAACGATGTCATTGTTAATTTTTACCGCCAATTTCATTCAAATTATTCCTTGGAACACTGCAAAGCAACTGACCTTTCATGCCTGTAAACTCTACAGTGAAAAGAGTCTCTAAAAATTTACTCTTAATTGGAGAAATGTAAATTTTCCTTGTATGTATGTATTTTATGGTGACAATCATTGAGACCTAAAAGATCTATTGTGCCCCCCCTTTTACTTAGTTTCTGAGGAGAATCTTAGAAACTAGTAGCTCCATTAGTTCTATTTCCCGCAGGAATTTTATGATGTCTGCAGGCTTCAACTTAGGTAAATGTTCCTTTTCTATCCAGTAATCTTCCAGATGCTGTGCTCTAGGATTCTGAAGTGCTGTGCAGTTGGAAAGAATGTGGATGGAGGTTTCTCCTTCCATGCTACAAAATCTAAATTCTTCTTCCTCCACTATTTTGAGCTTTTTAAGGTGCCCATTCAGGCGACAATGTCCCGTTAGGATCCCTGTTAAAGCTCTTAGCGCAGTTTTACTTTGACTTATGCATTCATTTGATCTCAACAGGTTGTACTCACCCAAAAGAGTTATTGATTGTATAAGCCCTACTAGATCTTTCCAATGGTTAGATCTCCTCTTCTCTCGGCTCCACCCATTTCTATTCCTTCCAATATTACATTGGGGCTGATTCCGCAAAAGGGTTCAGGCCCCCAGGAAGGTATTTCAGTCCCCATCTTTGCTAGTTTCTTACGGCAACAATCAGTTTATTCACCAGAACAAATTGAGGAGCATAAAATGTGTTCAGAAATTTTTTATTTTTTTTTTCAAACTCGACCTCCTTGAAGTCCTGATCTAATTTTAGTTCGAAATTTTGAAATTTAACCATCAAAGTATAGATGCAAATTTGCTAGAGGCGAAGTTTGGAATGGTACTTTGTATCTGACCACTCTCTGGTATGCAAAGACATACTTTTCTGAAATAATTCAATACCATACCGTCAGTAGTCATGGAATTCCTTCTGTTCCTACCTTCACTCCATATATTTCTGGAAATAGAGTGTACGAAGTTTAAATCAAATATGTTCGTTTGAAGTGGGTCAAAATCGAGTTGTTAAAACCTGTCTAACAAATTTGACTCTCATCCCAATAAATATTCCATAAATCTGTGTATTTCTGTTATAATGAAATATGTTGAAAGTCATAATATTGACAACTATAAAAATCTTATCGATAAAATGATAGAATGATCCAATTACAATGCAGTGGACATCCAAACAGAACGTCTATTAAACATTTTCCATGAATATTTATATATAAAAATATTGTAATTTCAAATGAAAACTATATTAAAACAATTTCTTCAGGGCCTTTTTATTGCCCCTATGTAGGTATACTTATTATTCCTTGATATCCAGTTCTTTGTCTAAATACTTCATGAGCTCATAATGAGCTTCTGGATAATGGAATAGAGCTATCAAGTTCCACATCCTTTATTACCAAGTTAATGTTTGATTATTCGTAGGAAGAAATTAGGAACTCGGAATTCATCAGAGAATTATGGTTTTTATTGTAAGTCTTTACAGTTTGAGGAAAAAATCAATAATAAATACAACAAACTACTGAGGTTGTATCTACTGCGTTGAAAGTTGGTTGATATTATCCCCCATTTTTTTAAGGGAGCCGTCCCTTCGCCGGCACCACCTCAGTCTCCTGGGCTTATTGTGGATATAGTGTTTTGACTACAACCTATTCAGCCAATCCGTTCCCTGTATTAGCTCATACAGGTTCTTTGCTGGTTGGTTGTAGAAGTCTTCTGGAGTCATTTGGGTTCTGCCATACAGTTTCTGCCTTCTGTTGTCCAGCGACTGTTTTGGTATCCTTTTTGCAATTTCTGCATGTAAGGTGTCCGTTATACAGCCCTATTTTGTTTAGGTGCTCCTTTGTGGAAAGCGTCCCCTAAGTAGCCCCGTTATGGTGCGTAGTTTGTTCCTGCTCATAGAGAGCAGTTCTTTCGCTACTTTTTCTGATGGCTCTTTTATGAATTTCTTCCCATGTATTTGACCGGGCGTATTCTTCCAGTGCTTATTGTGTTGTTCTTTCAACCACGCTTTGAACCATGACCTCGTTAAGCATCTGGGTATACCCACAGCAGGTTCGTGTCCGTTCATCAGAGTTGACGATGTAATTCCTCACTCTTCGACCTTCCCTTGAGTGTACTTGATTTGTGAGAACACTGCACTTGTCCAATTTCCAAAATGGTCTGAACTGCAAGACTGAGGTTGTGGTCTGCTTACAGGTACCCAGCTGCTCTTCCTCTTTGGAGATGTTGCACCTACCTAAATTACACGAGGGTCTGCTTGTAGTCAAGTGGAATGAAAAAGAGTGTCTTTCCGCTTAAATCTTACAAGAATTCTTCTGCATCTTCTCCATGGCTCTACCCTTCCACCAATTTGAATTGATTTTTTACAATTAATGATTAAAATCGAGAAAAGGCTTTTCTTTAATTGCAAAAATCCTACTGACTGCGCCAAATCCAGAATAATCCAGTCTATTTTATTCCAACCCTTCATTAATTTTAAGTTCTTAAGAATTTGTCTTCCCGTGAAGAATTTTTTTTATTTTCGACATTCTTTATCGACACAAATCTACTTTTTTATTCCATTTTTCTTTTCGACTTTTCTAATAATTAACACCTCACAAGTGGCAAAGCGAATTTGCGTTCTTATCAATTTAAAAATGTTTTGTATTACACAAATTTTCCAATTTATTTGCATAGATTCACCGCGAGATTGGAAAGGACGAAAATTTTTATTAACGATTCCTCTATGATAATTAGATTTTTCGAACAAGTACAAGCACAACCTCCGGCACGTCACGTTGATAAATCTGATAAGAGAAAAAACATTTTTTTTAATCAGCATACAAATTGAAACTAATGTTTGAGGGGTTGTTGTACACGAGTGTTAAAAATAATTTAATTGTCTTCTGTTTTATCAAGAAAAACTATGCAAATGGATGTGGCTCTTGAAGAAAAAAACAAAAACCACATTTGTCGACGACATTGTTAATATTTTCCGGAAATCTCTAGGAAATTTTGACATTCCAGACAAAATTTCCCAAAGAAACAGTCAATATTTCCTATCCACTTCCTTACTGGAAGGTAATTATATTTCCTTACAGTTGTATAAGCAAATTCGTACTTTTCTCTCGAGATCTTTGGAAATAATCTCAATGAAGCAGTATTCCTTGCTTCAACCAGCTCTGGAGGAGTTCAAGAAATGGAAAATTCATCATCACTGATCATTTCACTTTCGAGAACAACAGCACCATTTATTTCTGGATAATTTTTTTTCAAATTAATTAATATTTGTTGAATTTTAAACGATTTGCGGAAAAATAGTATCTCGTATGAAAAGCCACCTGGACTCTCGGCTTCGACTCGGCAATCTTCACAGTCTTCCAGGAATGTCAGGCTTTTCCTATTCGGTGAAAAATGTACTATTTTTCAATGACAGGCTTTTTGGGTTGTATTTTGATGATTCCTTTAAGCTAGTAACTTTTTTCTTGTAGCGGTTTTAATTTTTTTCTCCCACAACACTACATTCATCTTTTTCTTCATTTACATTAACACAGACTAATTTAATTTCAATTCATGTTGTGGGATTGTGGGATTAATAATGCCAACAGTGATTATTCTTTAAGAAAAATTATTTTTTAATATCGTCCCAGTTCCACTACGTACACAGAGAAGTTGTTCGTAGCCCGACAGCTGGCCACATTGTTGTACATATACCTTATTAATTATTAAAAATAATGAAGTTAATTTATTTTCTTACTAATTAGACGACGGTATCCTATCGGGATAATATGTAGATTGTAAGAGAAGATAAGCAATAACGTTTATAAAATGTTTGTTTCCTTAATTTTAGTTATAAAATATACTTAATTACTTAGATGGATTTAATATATGTTTGTTACACATGTTAGATGAATAATGGCAATGTAACGTTTTTAGAAAAATTATTTACTATATATTGATATTTTTATTTTTCCACTACCTACTTTAAAGCTGGAAAGTTACTGCTTAATAATGTTTTTCTATTATTAACCTAGGTCAATAATGGACTAATTCAAATATTTTGAGAAATCAGGGATAGTAGTTCAACAAAAACTTGTGCAACATAATTTTGTATACCCAGGAGATTGTCTTTAACATATTTGCTGCTTTAAATTACCTATCAAGATGAGATTATTTGAATAAAAACGCCATTACATAGTTCAAAATTCGCGCTCAACCAAAAATGACTGATGGCATGACAAGTGCGTTCATAATATATCGAGAACTGACAGTTTACTTGTCAGTCAGACGTCGCGGTAAACGATTCTCGTGATGCACTTGTGAATTGTTTTTAATTTTTGTCCTAAATTTGGCTAGTAGTGGAAAAGATTGTCTATACACCATGGTAGTGAAGACATTCATAAGCCTCGCACCTTATTTCGCTCGGAGCGAAGCCCATCGCGAAATAATTTTGGTTCTCGGTCAATAATAATAGTCACCACCTTGGTGTATATATATATATATAGCAGCACTACAGGCCTATCTGGCCCTCGGCTTCGAGATCTTTCACTCGCTCTTTCCATTTCTTCCTGTTCCTCGCCTCGTTTTCCCAGTCCCTAACTCCCACTGTTCCCAGATCTCTCCTAACCTCTTCCAACCATTTTTTCCTTGGTCTTCCTCTTCTCTTTTTACCACCTTCTCCACTTTTCAGCACTCGTTTTACCCATCTATCTTTCGTCATTCTACCTATAGTGGAGACCGGACACCTTTTAGAAATGACAACCTGTTTTAGCAGAAGCATTTTCATTATTGGACCAAAAAGTGTTCGACCCGATGGAGACACTTCTATTATTTTTAAAAGCGATACTGTTTGTACAGGCAGTTGTCAAGGTATCTGGAGCTTCTGGCTATTCTGTTCTCATTTTCTTATTTATTTTATTTATTATTCATATTTTTCTTCAAGCTGACATTTTCCTGCTGAGATTTTTGAAATGTCAATCGAAAAAAAGTGTTTAAACAAGAAGAGAGGAGGATGGAGCAAAAATAAATAAAATGGGAATGAGTCAGTTGATTGGGTGAGAGCCGAAATATACTCAAAAGTTTAGGAAGTGTTAAAATTACGAAAAAATACGCATAAATAATGATTTATTTCAATTTTTCATCCAACTTTCAACCGAACTTACTAATATCCAACACTCATTAAAAAAAACGAGCAATTATAATATTCAAAAGATACCTAACTAATAATGAGTCATTATCCATCATGCATATTAATTGAAATAAAAAACGGCTGAAAACTAGAATGTCAGTTAAAAGAGAAGTGTGTTAAGTGGTTCGATAAGTGCTAGAGCTACTTCTGAAATGAAGAAAAGTGTACAGGTGTCTTTTTGGACTGTATAGTCGACATGCAAAGGGATGTTTTGAGTCGACAATTTCCGGAAGCTTAGTTGATTGCACAAACACGTGTGATGTTTATATATTTCCATGGGAATTTTTTATGCTAAAAAATATGTTGAACATTGAAAATAAAAAAAGCGTTAACGATATAAATATACAGATAGTTTTAGTGATAATTATCCACCCCACATAATTCTTAAGGCAATAATTGAAAAAACACGTCAAAAATATTATAAAGAGGGACGTCCTTTTGCTCATATGTAGACGTTATAACTGTAACTCCTTCCCCCCTATGGTCAGCCCTGCTCAATTTTTTTAATAGAACATATACATTGTTGCATTGCTCAAGTCTACAAGAGGATTACAAAAACGTATAATACATAGGTGAAAATTAGTTGGGATAATTTACTAAAGGTAACATTTTGAAGTGTTCAAATCGGGTGACCTTGGTGGCCATTCCTTACATCTAGAGCGTCATGTGAAGGTGCCCCATCTTGTTGTAGTTATAACGTCTACATATATACTAAACAGCTTATACAGTGTGTACATAAAGTAACGTAACTTGCTAATATTTCGATTTCCGTTAGGTTTATGATGAATGAGAGTTTTTTCAAATAATCCAGTCCATCTGAATGAGTCGATTAGAAATATACAGGGTGCATCGTTGCTCCAGAATAACTTATTAACATATTTTTTTTAATAGTACACCATGTATATATTTTCAGTTTTCCATAATCTATTAAATTACAAATACAACCGTCAAGACTGCTGTTTTTCTGATATACCCAGAAGAAAAATTCGATAATAATAATAAAAAGGCGATAAATCGGAAGATCTGGTTGGCCACTCAATTGTCAACCTTCTTCCAATCTTTCTCTCTTGGAAAACTTTATTTGAGTAATTTCGAACAGCAGCACTAAATTGTGGTCTTAACGGTTCTACTTGTATTTAATAAATTATGAAAAACTGAAAATATATACATAGTGAACTATTTAAGAAAATTTGTTAATAGGTTATTTTGGAGCAACGGTGCACCCTGTATACTTCTAATCGACTTTGCAGACGGTCTGGATTATTTGAAAAAACTTTTATTCGTAATTTTTTTTGGAACTTTAGTTCTTTACGCCAGGTTATGTTTGAGCGACCAGGGGTCGCGACGCAAAAGATCTGACCGTTACGCGTTACGTTACGCTACGTTATGTTACATTGCTTCGTTATGTGCCTTGCTTGCGTGCTTGTGCCTCCTTATCTCTCTCTCGTTTACGAAGCAGCGATTCATAATAATATGCTCCTGCCCGGATTCGAACCCGGGCAGCCCGCGTGCCTCGCGAGCATTCTACCACTGAGCCACCGATGCTATATTGAAATTCTATGCAGAGCTGGTATTCGCAGTGCTGGTGATCTACTTGAATTTGTTCGGATAAATTTTTACTATTATTTCCATAATTTTTTTTGCGCGATTAAGGGGTCTATCACATTTACTTTTCGAAATACAGGGTGTTGAAATTTTGAAAACTTGAATGTTTTAATTCGATAACTTGAAAATGGATGGATAAATTGATTTGACATTTGGCAGGTTGTTTTTAAATGTAAAAGGGCATATTTTGATAGAAATTGTAGTTTGTGCAACTAGTGTGGATATGATGGCCATATCGCACGAGTACGAAGTTTGAGCTCGACGCCGTAGGCGGAGTGCTCAATCGTTCAAGTGTGATATGGACAATCCACACGAGTCGAGCAGCATATTTTTTCTACGACCCACTTAAGAAAAAATCTAGAAAATAAAAATTTCCATAAACTGTAATATAACTTCAAATTAAACATTTTACAATTCAATTTTATGTTTCCACTAATTTTGTGGTAAACGTACAGTTCTTGAATGTCCAATTTGTATAATGCAACGGTTTCCCTTTTTAAATATACGATGCTGTTATAAGTAGATGTTGCCAGTCGGACTCCCTCATGAAGGGTACCGTACCATTATCTATAATAATGAATATTCTGCTAAATATTTCAAACGTCTACCTGTCGTCGTTATTAATATCAAGCAGAATAATTATTTAGAAATAAAATTAACAGTAAAAGAAAATTTCCTCGCGGGGAATCGAACCCGGGTCTACCGCGTGAGAGTCTGGTATGCTCACTACTCATCCACCAAAGAATATGAAAATCGTTTATCTATAACGTCAAATGTATTACATAATTTTTTCTTGAAAGGAACTAAAGTTCCTACCGTGTGTCCCGCGACACGTTCTACCTTTTTCTTTGTAAACCGAACGGAAATCGAAATATGTATTAGCAAGTTACGTTACTTCAGGTACACATAGTGTATAACGTATAAATATATTTTCAATTTATGATTTTTATGAACATTGCTTTGCTGTCAAATCGATTTGCTGTAAAAATTAGGTACTTGAATTAAAGATATTGAGGAGCGTCAACACAGTACATTTATCTTAAATTTTTAAACTACAGTCTTAAAACAAAAATAGTTCCATGGACATGAATACGCTATACCAATAGATTATAAAGTTGAAAGAAATATTGGCATTATCCAAATGAACACAGACACATCGATGGTCTGCAGATATACATGTAGAAATTTATTAATCGACTATCAAAGAGGATATCAGATTATTAATTCAATAACTTCGAAAACTCGTTTGCATATTTTAACTTCGATTTATTTTTAAGCGCTCTCAACTTCGCCGTTAACAGTGTTTAAAATAAAAGAAATAATCGTTATCTTGCGAGCATTTTTGCCAATATGCTCTGGAAATAAGAGGTCGCTAGTGTTTTATGTGTGCCAAAGGTCCGAAGGCATAACAATTACAGCCAATCAATTATATATTAAATAAATCCGTTTGAATCCTTGTCTTCAAAAATTATCGAAAATTGTGATGATTAAAGCTTGAATAAATGACAAAAACAAGTGTCAAATAATTATGTCATCTTCTATAGACCATAAATATAGTGAATAATGTATCTAGAACCACATTGACATTCTGGTGGCATTTACCTGAAAAATATCCAGTGCTTCTTAAAATGTACAGGTTAATCCATTTGAAATAACAAATTTGATTATTATTTCGGAAATAGGAAAAATCTGACAACAATGTAAACACCACTATAATATCGGCCATTTCCGAGATATTTAAAGCGTTCTAAACTCAAAACTAACTTTCTGTATACATTATAATATCTTATATTTACATTTAGTGAGAATTTAATAATTTAAAAGACCTGAAGAAAAATTATTCTAGCTTGTTCATTATCCGTACCTGTACATAATACCTGGTAAATAGGTATTAAGTATTAGTGAGAAACAATGGAAGACAGATTTTTTTACATTTAAATAATGTATGAGTCAAAGAAGAAGCCCACTCATAAAATGACAGTAGGTAACCACCCAGAAAGTCTTGTTATTTTTTTTTGTTAGTTCATTATTATACCTCTTTTTGAAATTATAATTGATTTTTTTACATTTTTTCATGTGGCATTGTAAGTTTTGAAAATTGACACACTGTACAGTATTTTCAAGAAGATTTATTTAGTTTTCGTGTTGACTTGACATCGAAGGGTTGTAAAACACGAGTGTTAAAATGGCTTTAATTAGCTGGAATATTTTACAAAGTCTACCAAACCATTTTGTTACGCCTATTAACAATATTAACATTAACAAACTACATAGAAAAATAATTGCCGATATAGTCTATGTCGGTCTACAAATTACTCCATCATAAATTCATACGCTAAGACAACAAATAAAATGCATAACAATTTAAATAAGTTTCAGTTACCGTAACGAAATTACTGCTTAAGCTTTTATTTATAAAATATTGGTATAAATAATAAGTTCTTAGTAATAAAATGCAGGTAATATTAATATTTATTACATGTATTCTAATGTTAATGTTTTTTTGAAAAAATTTCTTCTACTGACATATTTATGACATTTACGAACTGTACGTCATGGTTGACGTCCATTTTGCATCACAAAACTGTCAAAAACCGTAAGATGGAAGCTAAATGTGCTATGCTGACCAGCCTGACTCAAAATCTTGTTGGAAATGTCCAAAAAATAATCCCCTGAAGATTTGAGCTCTTAATAAGTACTAAGTATTCGCCCAAAGCGATTCCTTTTTGGACATTTCCAACAAGAAATTTAGTCGGG
The DNA here is from genome assembly GCA_910591675.1 of Galerucella calmariensis. Classification (NCBI taxonomy): domain Eukaryota; kingdom Metazoa; phylum Arthropoda; class Insecta; order Coleoptera; family Chrysomelidae; genus Galerucella; species Galerucella calmariensis. The sequence continues at coordinate 380,792 of CAJUYG010000091.1, read as the reverse complement.
AACAAAAATAAACAAAGTATGTCCTACGTACATTGATTTTTCTTATTATTCGTATAACTGAAGACGGTTCTGTGATATTATATGAACTCACCTTATAAAATCATTGTTGGTTAACGAAGCTGAGTAAATTTATACCACAATTAAAACAGTAAAATGTATTTATGAATATGCATGAAATTTGTTTTAATTTTCATGGTGAATAATTATTTGAAACGTCCAAGCTACAAACGTATTTATGAGATTAAAATGGAGTAGTTGTTATTAATTAATTATTTATATGTATAGTTTCCCATCACAATGGCGAAATTTTTTCCTTTTTTTTTATTTTCGAATTGACACGATGTTTGCAATGCTGTTATATTTTCTAATGATTTCCTGAGAGATCTGGTTTCTTATTTCACATTGATTATGTAAAAAAAAA
>CAJUYG010000091.1:325103-375615 GCA_910591675.1 Galerucella calmariensis | reverse complement strand
TTCTACCTGCTCTTAGCGGGATGCAATCCGGCCGTCGCGTATGTACCTACCCCTCACTAGTGCTGCCACTAGCGGATCTTTTTTAAAAAGACTAATCAATATTATGAAATTTAAAACGTCTTTTGTTTTTTTTTCAGGAAAGCGGTTATAGATACACAACCAAAGAGGTAAGCATACTGTTTATACAAATAATATTAAGAATTTGCGGTGCACACTTTGTAATTCACCCCATTACTCAAGAATCCTTAACATATTGTTATCATTTACTATCTCAACCAGTCTTTCCTAATTCAAGAATTCTTTTGTAAACTTAGGTCAAGATCCGAAATTGTAAAACCGTAAAACTTTTAAAATTTGATGGGGTACTTCCGACGGCGCCACCGATGTGTACGGTCCATGCACTGGCGCCAGTTACACTGATTTAAGTGACAGAATCCGAAAGTTACACAATAAATTTTATGTCCTTTTTTGGGCAATTTGTGTATTTATGGGTCAGTTGCGAAAAGGTAGAGTGCGTAAATTATACAGTTGACTCAAGAAAATAAGTATACAAAAATGCCACGAAAGTTAGAAGGGTGGAATTGATCTTCCTCTAAAAAAATTTTGTCGCGATATAAAGTCCAAATTCTTTTTACAGTTTCCTGCAAACAAATTATCATTAAAGTAATTGTGTTATCAATAGATGTAGCATATAGTCAGTGAAGTAGTTGTTTCTTCTTGGTGAACGGGGTTTGCTCTTTGATTTTCAAAGATTCTGTATGACATCTGAAAGTTTTGAACACTAAAACCAAATACTATTATTAGTGTTTTCTTTCCCCAGCTTTTCATCGTGTATTTTGAATTCAGTTGACAAACAATCGGCCCATTTGTGCCTTCTAGTGACGTAGCGTGGGTTTCGTGGTCGCCAGAAATTTGCTAATTCGCTACCACCCTAAGGCCCGGTTTATCAATAGCAATTTATCCATCAGTTGATGCTTAACTACCAGTTATTTTTGGAAGGTCGGTTTATCAACAACAGGATAACTTTATCCGGCAGATAAAAAGTCAAATATTTAGCTATCAGTTGCAACTGGCGGATAGGTCGATATCTGCAGGTTAAGGCCTATTACATAACCTTACTTTTTTGTTTTGATTTCGTTGTGGTGTTGTGTCAAATTTAGTTGGGTTTTGAGCAAAGTAAAAAATGGAAAGTACTATTATTACTAAAAAGAGAGGATGCAATTTCACAGCAGAGGAGAGAAATTTACTTCTAAAAATTGCAAATAAACATTAAAATGTAATAGAAAATAAAAGCAACGGATGGGGCAGCCTGAAAGTTGCCCACTTTTCCTAACTGTATAAGGCCTTCTTTCGTACGCATTCATCTGTGTCTCGTGTAAATGCGATTTTTTTCAGACACTATAGTAGCCGTCCACAAAGTGTCTGTAGTGTCTGAAAAGAATCGCGCGGCTGAAAATACATTAATATAAATAGACGCATTCACACGAGACACAGATAAAGAATAAATGGTGTTTATTGTATTTTTAACCGCGCGATTCTTTCCAGACACTAGTAGCCGGTCACAAAGTGTATCGTCTGGAAGCGCTCTTACTTTAATTATTAGTTTAAATTTTAATTTTTTCAATGGACCAAAAGTTCATCACGCAAGTAATTGAAAGTCAAGTTAAATTAAGAAAATAAGTGTTATTGCTCTGTTTGATTAAATAACTGCTGAGTAGATACTCGCAGGTACCCCCAAATCGGGGCTACTGGGGCTAGTAGTTATCTCTAGCACTTCGACTGCAAGACCTCATATCACCTCCTCTCGTCTGCACCTTAGTGGTGTTTCGCTACCTTTAGACGTTGGAGAAGTTACAAAAGCTTTTGTAGCAAGTGTGGAGTGGAGGATATAAATACTACAAAAAGGGGTTCGTCTTGCTTGCTTTTTTCTCGGGAAACCGGAAAAGGCACCATTCAACTTGTTGACATTAACGCATTTTCTGACATAAAAAATAGATACCGACATGAAGTGTCCAAAATTCTGAATTATAGCTAGCCTGCTTGCGCAGATAGTCTGAAACGTTACTGTCAGATGCTGGTGCTGATGTACTGCAAGCGCCATACGTGCAGGTATAGACTCTCCCAACTAATTTACTATTGGTTTACGATAAGCCCTTTGCCGGTCAGTGTCGTAAAAATAGTTATTTATGATATGAGTGTTAAAAGTGAGGTTTTATTTTGTGAGTGAAAACGTTTGTGAAATGAGCGGAGCGAATTGAACAATTTCACGAACAAAATAAAATCACTTTTAACACAAATACCATACAATGTTTTTTGTACAACTTCCCTATTTTGATAATGAAACGAGCGAATTTGCAATGACAATAAATTCAAAATGCATTTTAGTATTCAAATAATCAAAAGATTGTTGTGAATGGCAGACGTTGCCAACGTTATGATTACTAACAAATGAGAAAAGACGCTGTCATTTGAATTTCATTCCTGTCCAGTTTTCGTCTTTTTTCTAGTTTTACGATTAATATTAATGTTCATAAGTAATGATTGTTAAATATTGATAATAAAAATTTGCAATTGCTGAATTTTTCTCATCTGATTTCATCATAAGAAAATGGAGTGCTAAAAATATTTTTAACACTAGTGTTAAAAGTATTTTTAACACGCTGCTATGTAAACAATCGTTTTTATCATTGTTTGCTATCATTAAAAGTGTCACTTTTAATGACAGTTGTACAAAAAATTATTTAGACAATGCCAAGCGCACAGAATTGGAGGACAACTAATGATACGCCTCTGGCCTCTGTACAGAACATTTATATGTTTTGCAAGAGGTAGTGGGAGGTAATATTGAAAATGAGTCAGTGCGCATGGGGGGCGGGCTCGCCGTCACGTTTGGCACTTGCTGTACCTACATTGAAAAGGGATTATATCAATAATAAAATGAAAAAATGGGGATACATCGTCAAATATCGATAATATCGCAGTCTCAATCAAAGTACATAGGTAGGAGTCTGTCCATTGGCTTTAAGAGCCAAAAATATTTAATGAAATCTACTTTCATTATGCAAAGAATGCTCCAATAAAAAAAATTGTCTTTCAACTGTGATTTCTGGTCGAAATACACCCATTATTAGTACCATGATAAATTTCATATTATTATTAATTCACGATAGAGCTCTCGAACATATCACGAAGCATTGTCTTCGTACTACATCCACTTACCGGTTATTAAAAAGCAGTTGGATGTAATTTGAATTCTATGCCATGGTTTCATTGTTTACAGTAAATGGACCCACCATAATGGTAATAAATTACGTATACATTTCTATGCACAAATGAAAAAAAAACAAAGGCTTTTTCAGTTAAGATAATGAAGTCATTTCTAAATAGATATCTACGAGGTGAAGTCGTTAGTGTTATATTGATTTTCATATTATTCTATAATTATTATTATTTTGTTTTGGAATGATTTTAAAATAAATCGAGCTGTATGAAAATATCACTATAAAAGGAGGCAAGTAGACAATGTACTAATATGGATTCGAATAAGTTATTTATAAGGATGCACAGAAAGAAATATCGAACCTTATATGAATCACCAGCTGGTATTGACCGGAATAGATCGATTTTAATCACAAATTTGATCTATTTGATCAAACTAAGCATTACTATAATTATTTTGGTAGCATCGTTACTATTAATAAGGTGATTGTATTAATCACATTAGCGCATAGTTATTGATGTTTACGGAAATCAATATAATGTTTTTATGATGAATGTAAGGATTTCAATGATTGTTATAATGTCTGTGATAATTAACCTCTAAAGAACAACTTGATCACAGCTATGCATTAAGTTGATGTATAAGTGATTGAATAAAACGGTTGAACTCAAATCCATTTCCAAAGTAAATAAACCAATCACTTTTTTGATTGAATTAATGCTACTGTTTTGATCATTTTAATACTTTAAATAATTACGATAATTACTAAGAATTATTGACTTTCCGTAAAACCCACCCTATAGATACCTGTTTCAATAGCAAGACACTAATTGCAAGTGAGCCGAGACTCTGATTTGTTTTCGAGTGAGTGAAGTGAAAACATGTGGTTTCGCGTTGGTGACAATTTTGATTTTTAATTTTGCATTAAAATTGTTACTGTGTTCGTAGTGTAAGTGGTAGGTAAGTGATCTAAAAATTATGTGGAGCATCATCAAAACAAAGGGACACTTGTGGATTGGAGAACTGAATTTCCTGCAATATTATCCTTTCTTGGAGATGAGCAGCACGTCAAAGATAAAAACATCAAAACAATGTTGAATAGACTGACGACTGTAACTGATAATGAAAGTAAGAATTTATAGTTTTACGCATAACCTGAAACGTAGTTTACAAATGAAAATCTATTATTTTAGATAATTTAGATGGGTGTGATGCCGCCTTGTTGTGGAGCCTTCATGATTATATGGTACCTACCAATAAAATGGGAATGGAATGTACATAGTTTTGAAATACACTTTTTTAAGTTTGAGAATGACCGTTCATGCGCAAAAGTAAACATACTCTAAGAATATTTGAAGAACAATAGAAATATATCAGTTAATAATATTTTTTTTTATTATAACCCATATTCCTATTACCTTGCTTTGCATATAAACAAAAATAATTGGTATAAGACTCTTGATAATTTCACTGTAGTAATACTCTTGGTAGTATAAGTTTCGATGTACATTGTATCATTTTCAAGGGATTTCACACAGTAAGAACAGAAAAAATATATTTACAAACGACATCATAAGTGATACGATTTTTATATAAGTAGGTACCTACTGTATGCGCATGTTTCACAGTTTCTAACTATACCAATTCTAAATCTTTATCCAGCTATAGTAGGATTAGCAAAAATTTCTCATCTGCAAAAAGTTTAAGATCTTCATTATTGCCTGAAGTCATAATTCAAACAGCTAATTTTGGGAACTAGGTAAGTCTTGCATGAGCCACAATTTATAGGCTCTACAGTACAAGCGCTCTTTAATACAAGAATAAAGATTGAATTGATGATTTTGATGTATAATGTCAGCAGATAATGAGTTAGATTAATTTGATAAGCTATTGGCTCAATCATGCACACATTATTATTGTTGAAAACATTGCAGGCGAGCACTCATCTCTAAAAAATATAGGCAGCCACTAAGGATACGTACACGTTTCGAACTTATTGTATGTTTCAATCAGTAAGTACAAAATATATAACGTTTAAATCAATTACAATAACGATTAGGTTAATTTCTAGTGGTGATCAATTTTGCTCTCCAAATTAATAAACAATATGATTGGATTAATGTTGATGATGATTATTTACTGGACAGAGGAAATCAGGTTTGTTCTTGAAGTTGATAAACAAAATGATTGGATTAATGTTGATGATGATTATTTACTGGACAGAGGGGATCAAGTTTGTTCTTCAAGTTAATAAACAAAACGATTGGATTGATGTCTACAATGATTGTTTACTGATCTGTGGACATCAATATCGATCTTCATATTTACAACGAATCAATAACTTGTGTGATTGTATTAATACTTGGTGATTAGTCAATTACATGCAAGTGATTATCTTAATCACATTGCGCATCGGCTGAGTTTTATGGATCAGATTGATTGATTCAATCCATTTTTTGATTGTATAGTGTCTACTTTTTCTTTCTGTGTGGCGCAGCTAGAATTTTGTATTTGGGGGGGTTTGAAAACATAGTACCAAACTATTTGCAAACAAAAAAATTTGGTTAAGGGGTCAGTATCTATAATACTCGAATAATATATTTAAAAAATTTTAATTACACCGAATAGGAATATCTGAATGTAGGTATATACCTACATCAAAGCTAAGACATTCAATATATTGTCTGGATTTGGGGGGGGGGGACTTTTAACCCGTAAAACCACCCCACTCGCTGTGCCACGGTCGAAGCTATGAAGCCTAAAATTTATTTAAGCCTGAAATGATGTGATTATGGCTAGAGCCGGATCCTTCTATTATTTTTTAGAGATTTTCTGAAAAGAGTTTGCTCTGATAGCGTCTTTAGCTTCTAGATTCACCAATCAATCAATATTTTGGTTCCTATTTCCTTTAGGAATCTCAGGGTATCTGCAGGCTTTTAGTATAGGTGAGTAGTCTACCTACTATAGAAGGAATTGGCCGGTGCACACGAATTCCCGTCAGGTTCATTAATGACCAATATAATACACATGAGTTCCCGTCCGACACTTGCAGGTATCTTTTATCTCGCACTCGAATTCCCGTCCAGTTTATTTAATCCGTTCTGTTATCGGGACTGCCAAAATAGTTTACCCTGGCGGGGTTAGGTGTCTTATTATTCCTGAAATAAATGTACAATTACCTTTACCATTTAATTTATTTCGTATTTCCTCAATCTCCTTACTTTTGTGTTTATCTTGCTGCGCGCAATTCGGTTCCTAATTTTGGTGGGTAGAAAATGACCGCTGCGCGCAACTCATCTCTGCCCAAATAAACACCTTTTAAACAGGTCAGTTGTCATGTGGATTGAGGTTTCTTTACACCGATATGAAAAAAAACAAAGTTAGATTTATGAAGAAAATCTTTATTCAGTGATAAAGTGGAAGACTAACTTTGGCTCCCCATAAAGAAACAGTTTGATTCCCTTCACAATCTCAAGAAATATTCGAGAACAGATATACGGCAGTAGCACCAATCAAATGAGGTTTTTTTTCTTCTGTTTATCAAACAATTTGATTTTAATACCGTGTCCAATTAATAAACATATCTGAACATATTCCCTTCTATCTGTAAGGACACGTGTGACAATATAAGAATCTAAGAGCACAAGATGTAAAGTGGGTTTTCATGTAAAAACCGTAACATCATTCGTCCGAATCAGAATACAAATGATGAGAGCGATTCATTCCGACAAACACCTTGTATCCAATAAATTCAGTTAGCGTTTTTGTTGCACTGAAGTGGGATTTGTCCGGATCTGTGGAGCCCCATAAACAAGATAGTCACGCGTGTTTTACCCCCACTATTTCCACAAAGGCGGAGCGACACACCCTAAAATGGGCTAAAATGTAGTGGGGATCCACTCACGATCCGTACAATCCAACAAGCTCCGGATTTTCTGTGTAGTTGTTGGTCGTTAGGTATCGTCACGCCTAAAAATGCGGGTGAAGGGGGCAGATCGTTTCCGTTGGTTTCGCCAGCCGTATACGATTCCAGTCACTATCTGATAGCCTCGGATCTAGCCTCGTATACGGTCAAATTCTTTATATACATACATGAGACGAACGAGGGCTTGTTTTGGACTACACCAAAGACAAAAAAATAGTGTTCTCGTGCATATGAAAGGATTACTATATTGTGTTTGTGAGTGATTGTGTGTAGAGCTGTTTCGGTTTTTGACTTTTGGGACGAATTAGTGAGATGGCAGCATATGCCCAATTCGGATATTCGTATCCGACGGCATCTCAGGTATATTAACTATTATTAAAATAAAAAATCGAATCAATATTATATAGTTTTCTTTAAATTATTATTCGATAAATGAAAAAATATAATTATTTGTTTATTAGCAACAATTTTAAACAGTAATGAATAAAATTATATAATTATTGTTAATTTACTAGAATGTCGATTATTTCATGTTTATGTCACACTGTATTATGTTGTATTATAAATAAAAAAGATACGAAATTAAAGATATTTAAAAAAATATCCTATATCGGACAATACTCACTTATGGATACGAAATATAAGTGTTAATACTGTTAATAGTACTACAAAAAAGTGACAGATGAAATATTTAAGAATAGTAAGATGTGTAACCAAAGGGGATATAATGAAAAAAGGAAAACAATCAACTTTAGACTTTATGAAGAAAGACAACTACAATGGTGGGGGCATTTTACAACGAATTGATGAAAAAAGACCGGTTAAGAAAAAGTGGACAGCAAAAATTGGAAGAAATGAAAAAAGGGGGAGACCAAGATTGGTATAAGATAATTGCTGGATTAATGAATAGAAGAGGAAGAAGCAAAATGGGAAAGAATGCTAAAAATGAAGAGTACCTAACTGCAATGATAATATTTATCAAGACATTTATCTTGCGGAAAGGTATACCTAAATAAATTATGTTGTCCTGTGTTAATGGTTGTAATTTTCTTGTTTTGCGATTATAATATATTATTAATAGTTACTCTGGTACAGGACCGTCGTTAGTTCGTTTTTAATTAATACTTTTATTTAACAATTTGGAAAGACTACGAAATATATATACTACATATAATATATATACTATATATACTATATATACTACCTCATCATCACTATGTTTTGTGATAAGTTTGTAATTTTTGGAGCACTTGAGAAATATCGAAAGTTACAAAATATAAAATATTTTTTCTATTTTCCTCCAATCAGTTATAGGCCCTTTAAGAAATAGTCATATTCATCACTATTGATCAAGTAAGTACCTAGATGGGTAGTAAATTGTTCCAAATAATTTCTTTATAGTCTGATGATGATGTTATGAACCGAAACTAGGTAGTTGCTAACCTTCGGATTTAAATTAATTTTTTGTTGTGGTTTCTTTGAAAAACCTTAATGAATTAAAAAATAAATTGTTCGTTTATATTTTTGAATATTGGAATTTAATGCCTGGATTTCAAAACACTAAATTACTTCAAACGTTGTTAGCCGCTACTAAAATTATAAGGTGTTTATTTTCGTTCGAGTGCGTCGCCTACAAAGAAAACTTGATTTAACTGTTTGTCTTGACGTTAATGAACAACAAATTTTCTCATGTAGAAAATTGTTAAAATACCGAACAAACAATGTAGAAAGAAATGGAGGTTACTAATGCTTTTTTGTTGTTTGTAGCGGTCTAGAATGTTATTTAAATTTTATTATGAACTAATAGACGCCCGAGAGTTGCATCCATTTTACGATACAATGGAATCTGAAAGTACCTATCCAGTGGAGTTAACCTCATTTTCACCTCAATCATTAACAACAAAAAATATTCAACTGATTTCGGGGGGTCTAATGAGAAGTAAAAAAAATCTGCGCAGCAAGTGAAAATTTATCGAGGTGAAATGCATTAGATGAAAATTTGAAAATAACAGGTTAAAATACAGTTTTCGTTGAAAACATTTTTAATCTTCTGTTATTATTATCCTAGTAGATGTCATAGTGATAGTGTATTGAGTACACAGCACAGGGAACTTGGCCTTTCGTATTGTATGGAAATTTTTTTTTCAAGTTTTCACCCTTTTAAGAGTAAAAAAAGATCTCTCAAGAATGAATGTAGTAACAGGTGAGGTAGAAAGAATAGCCAGTAAATGATGGGGAGCAGGGAAAACATTTTTGTTACAGTGCTTCTGTCTAAATCTGTCTAGGATCTTCACACATTTCACCATGAAAAGCAGACAGCGAGTAATTATCTTCAATATACGTAGAAAGCTGGTAATAATCTTTGAAAAGCTACTAATTTGGTTGAGTTTGTTTCAAAACTATCATAAGTTGATCCACTCATTTGTTTGATCTTGAGGCGTTACCAACTGAATGAAACGAAACTGCAGCAAGTGCAACATTTTCCCCCATAGGTACAATAAGCTTAGAGCACACTGCGCTGCAAGTTCCTCTGTATTGTCAATATACCTACCTATTGGTAATGAAATTTTAAAAATTAGATTTTCAAAACTGTATGCCGTTCAATATTTCCAAACATTTTTACATAGAAATTATCAATTCATCATTTTTCTGGTATGAAAATTTCGGGGGGATCGGACCTCTTGGCCAACCCCTCCTATGAATACGTGCCTGGGAAGGACTGAAATATATATTTAAAAATAAATTAATACATAGGATTGTCTTTTATAATATGTTGCATGTAGGTAGAGCTAAAAAAAACTGCAATTAGTTTCCTATGTGCGCTGGAGCTTGCATAGCCTTGGTGGAGGATCATTTGTCGTTGGGGATTGGCTCTTCGAACCAAGCAGCATTAAGTCGGCTTAATTAAAGAATTGTTTATAAATTAATATATGAAGAAGCATTTCTACACACCCTTCACCAACACTCATTCCATGTACACTTTTATTTCGATTGAAATCTTCAAACTTGTATAAGGTTTACCTTATTATTTACAGCAAAAACACAATGTTTCAAAAAACCAGTTAAACGCTCTTATTGCCCGCATTTCAATAAAAAAAGTAATTAAACGCCAATTCCGGCAACTTATCTTTTATATACATACAATTTATATGTTTATTGTTAACGGTTTTAACGACAAGCTGTTTTCACTTTGTTAGAATGTTTTTTTGTGTGCAAAGATAGTTTAGGTTGATTGCACTAACAGTACAAACCAGAAACATTATCAAGTTATACGTGGTAATCATTGATATCATGTTACGTCATGAATTAGGAAAAAAACTGCGATTAAAATGTACAAAATTATATTACAAACTTAATGGACCAAGAATCAAAGCTTTGAGTTTGTTATTTTGCAAATAATAGATCAAAAATAGTCCAAGAAATTCTCAAGTAGAACATAGGACATAGAACAGTTTTTTAAAGTTTCATAGGTAGGTACAATTAATTTGTTTATTCAACAATATTTTCTTCTTCCATTCCAGAATCTTCGTGTCTCCTATCCCACTAGTTTAACTGACTGCATTATTTCCTTCCCAAAGTCCTTCTGTCTGACTTTTTATAAGCCACCCACATTAGAGCCACTGTATTGTCTCTTGCAAGCCTATTAAGATTTTTCTTGTAATTTTTTACTCTAGAGCAGACGCTCTGCTACTCTATACTTTTTACTCTAGTGGTTGAATTGATGATACTTTTGCTTGAAATATACACGTATATCGCCCAAGGCTTCAGCACATTCTTTCTAGATTCGTTTATACCAGCGTCAATACCATGGTTTGAATCAGTTGCCTCCAGCGACATCCCCATCACTATAAACACAAACCAAAATTCGTATTGACAAAAAACCTTTTCTGTACTATCGCTACATTCTCTTCACTAGGGAAAATAATTTCAGCGTGATCTCTAATCCGGAATTGTGCTCTCAGAACTTCTGGAGGTACCTTGTACTGATGAGACGCAAATGCTCCGAAGCCGGTATACCTACAAGTGATATTGTCCCTTCTAATTATAGACCAGAATGGTTGGTTATGTCGTGAAGATGTTCCAACCCCGTTCAAGTTGGATGTGTAATTCATTGTATGTCAGGCACATAGCCCGAGAAGTAGATGTTTTTTTTTCAGGAAACGGTCTACTCTTTGAAAAGTGATCTTCAAATTTGTAAGGCGGTATAATAGTATGATACTATTATTTTGACATTTATTGATAGCAAGCTTTACTTAAATATGGGAATTTTGGAAACTGTAATTAAGCAAATTGTTACATACGAGCTCAGTTCTTAAGTGGCTGTGCTTTAATTGTAAGTTTCCTGATATTATTTTCCTACTGTTTTTCAATCTATGTCACTTCTCTACTTTTTTTCCATCTACATTTAGTTATCCCTGTTTTTTTCTTGGAGTTCTCCAACATTTTTTGACTAACCATGCCTTCTGTGCTTCTTCTCTATATGAAGACAATTGTTTTTTTAGCTACTGCTACAAATATAATCGATATCACCATCACCATAGATAATATCTTTTTAAGAAAAACTATTCTAAACTTGATATTGAATTTAAACTTGTTATTTTGATTTTATTCAATAAACCCGTTAATAACAGGTCGCATTGTATGTAAAAAAAGCTTTTTTTCCCATATATGTATAAAACAAATATAAGTTAACAAACTCTTCTGATATAAACAGCAAATTTTATGTAGGTATTAGATTTATATAATGAACAGATGTTCCGAATAGAAAACGCGCTTTATCATACATTTGGTATAATGTGACAGAAAGTGATGGAGTATCCTGCTTGAAATGGAAAATTGATGTATATCCTCTTCACACGATTCCCTGGAATTGTTTTCAAAACAAATAATTTAATGCTTATAGGAATGATTCCTAATGGAGGGATTTAGATAGTTCCATTTTCACATTGATAACTAATTTGTTGACAGTATTAAGAGAGTACTTGAAATAATAATTAAGTATACAACAAACAAAAATTGTCAATGTAAATATTTTTGATAAATAATAATTTAAAATAATAAAAAAGTGATATAAGTAGATTCCCAACAGTAAATTCAACGCATAGCATTTGATATTTTGAATCTTAAAGTGAGGTTATACCTCATTTGAATTTAAGTTGGCAATTCTGTAGACCTCTGATTGGTCAGATTCAGCCCAGTTTCACACAACACTTTTTTATATTGACATCAGCTGATAGTTTTCATTTTTGATAGTTCTGACAGATAGATAAATAAATATTGGATGAAAAACCAAAAGTATTCTCAAGCAGTGGGTACATTATTACTTTACATTTTTTTGAAAGTAGTAAAGTCGGTTTAGCGAGTATTAAGGGAATACTGAAGTAGAGGAACATTATATAGCGCAGAAAATATTGGTGGAATACCAGGACTTTTGAAAAATTGTGATGGGTGAATAAAAAATGTCGTTAGAAGAACAAAAATGTTATCTGTGCTGGACAAAATTTTGCAAGCTTCAAAGAAACGTTCAGACTTAAACAAATTAAATTTATCAGGGTCACCTTTTGACGAGTCAAATGTAGGTACTATTTATTTGTTATATACATATTTGGGAAGATATCGTCAAAGTTCATCGGAAGAACATGCCATGGAAGATATAAAACAATATAGAAAAGAATGGGTTTGGTAGAAAATACATTATTGGTTTTTGAAGTTGAAAAGAAGGAAGAAGGTATCTCAGAAGTATTTGGAAACTGGTTTATTACACTTAATCCGGCAACATAAAGATAACTGTTGAAAATGTTTAAATTAATACTGCATATTGCTCTACAATGCTATTAATTTTGTAGTATTGTTATTGCCAGAACTTAACATATCAATTGTCATATTCTTTTCAATTTAATTGTAATAAATATAATTAAAGTAACTTGACTATCTGTAATTCTCAACCATCAACAATGACCATAATTTGTTTGTTGTCGATGTGAATCTGAATCTTCTTATGTTTGAATAAGAAACGAAACAGGAAAAAGTCTTACATTTTGTGTAATGCGTAGGTACTTCTGAAAAATATACTGCAGATCAGAGCAGAAATCGACTTATGACTAATATCTTTGCTATCAAGGCATATTTAATATATTTGGAGCACGACTGTTGACTACGTTTTCGGAACACACCCTTTAGTAACTAATCTGGTAACTTTTAGTGGTGTGAGTAAGGCTTTTCAAATCACTCCTCCTGGTTTTTAAATGAACTATAGGATATAACCGAAAATCCATAGTAGTAGGTAATTTTGAGCCTAAATGTGGAATTCATACTCTCAGATAATGAAAGAATATGGAAAAAATCAGTAGGGTCGTATCTATGATATTCTATTTACAGGGGTACCCGAAAGTGAAGAGTAAAGATTAAAAACCTAGCTCCAAAATAGATAGGATAAGACCATCCGAACCAACTGAACACAGTCACCAAATTTTGCCAAGAAAAACTCTACTGCTTCGACCATGAGTAAACCACCAGATTTTACAATATTCAAAACACAAATTTGAAACAATTTCTCTTTAAAATTTCCTATTTATTTTTTCCTTTCGAAATATCAGCTGGTATCAATAGCGTCGAATCATTCTACGCAATTTTTTACAGTCAGCAAAAAAATTTATCTACAACGCTCCGAATGCAGCATGTTTATATTTTCAAACGGTCGGAGAAAGTAATCAGATTATTTTATATAATTTATAAGCGTTGTTCTAATCTTGACAGTCGTAAATACACAAGGAATGAGATCTTAATTCAGATAAAGCTGACTTGATTAGCTCTTAATACATTAAAAGATATGAATATCAAATTAATGTACCTAACTATTTTCAATCATGACATTTCAAGACAATGCCATTAAATATACATAATCGAAATACATAAATTGATATCTAGTTTAATGATTGAACAAGTTCGGTAATCATAATTATTGTCATTTGTTAAATACACTTTTATACTCTGTTCAGACTTGACATCAGCTCTAGCGGGAGATGGTTTGTGTTTTCCAACCAATCCATATATTTATAATTCAAGATTAAACATGTTTCTTTTTCTAAATGTTACAGCTCTTGGTATCCGGACAACCAACAACCAATTCAGGATCATCGCCAGTTTCTGGAGGTGGATCTTTAAGTCCCGGAGGATCAGCCGGTATCCCAGGTGCTTTATCGCCAGGAGGAACCTCTTCTACAGGTCCAGCTCAATGCTGTGAATCTGGACGACCACTTGTAACAGACCCTGTTACCGGTCAAAGTGTCTGTTCATGTCAATACGACTCGGCAAGGCTGGCAGCTTTACAGTATAGAAACGCTAGTGTTGGAGTGTATGGTACTCCGTATCCTTCGACTGACCAAAATCCTTATCCAAGTATAGGAGTAGATAGTTCGGCATTTTATTCACCTTTGGTAAGTACCAAATCTAATATATTTTACTTTGCATAAATTAAGACGTGAGAAAAATGAGATTGCACTTCAGGTAGCTCTGTGGTTCTTATCCTCATTAAGATCCTTTGTGCACCCTCCTGAAAGTCCCTCTCGGTACGTCAACCATGATGATAGAGTCGAGCAATCAAAGACATATGGATATGTCTGATAGTCTCATTCTATGAAGATGCTTGTTTAGTTGAATGCTATCCTAACTAGGACGTCAACCACGCGCTAACCTTGAGACTTACCATGGTCTTTGGTCCACGATGTATGTATGTATGTATTTGGGGTGACATTCACTGAGACCTAAAAGATCTTTTGTGCCCCCTTACTTCTACTCAGTTTCTGAGTCTCAGAAACTAGTAGTTTCTTTAGTCCTATTTCCTGGAGGAATTTTAGGATGTCTGTAGGCTTCAACCTAGGTAAATGTTCCTCTTCTATTCAGTAATCACCTAGGTGCTGTGCTCTAGGATTCTGTGTGCAGATGGAAAGTATGTGGATGGAGGTTTCTTCTTCCATTCCACAAAATCTGCATTCTTCTTTCTCCACTATTTTGAGCTTTTCAGGTGTCCATTCAGGCGACACTGTTCCGTTAGGATCCCTGTTAAAACTCTTAGCGCAGTATTACTTTGACTTATGCATTCATTTGATCTCAACAGGTTGTAGTCACCCAGAACAGTCTTTGATTGTATAAGCCCTACTAGATCTTTCCAATGCTCAGATCTTCTCTTTTTCTCGGCTTTACCTATTTCTTCCAATATTACATTGGGGCTGATTTGGAACTGATAACACAAGAGCTCAGTGCTTTAATCGCTGCTTGCCCATCCGACGTTATGATAATCCTTTGTCTTCTGTATCCTTTATCAATATTGAACTGGGCGCACTTTCTTATGGCGTGGATTTCCGCTTGAAAGATACTTGGGGTTTTTTCCAAGCTTTCAGAGTGTTTGGTTCCTGGCCCGAACACTCCTATCCCAGTTCCTTCTATTGTTTTTCAGCCGTCTGTGTACGACTGAATGACATTTTTTCCAAGTCTGGTAATGGTATTTGGATCCCACTCCTTCTTGTAGCTTAATTCCGTAACGAATTTCTTTGAAAAGTTATACTGTTCCATCATACTGTCTTGTGGCATGTCCCAGGCTGTCTGATGATTTCTAAGAAGTGAGGAGGTGGTTTTTTTAATGATTCCCTCTCTTCTTAGTCTGTATCTTGTTATTTCTGCATCGCTTTCCACCACCATATGGTCCACGATAGTGGGACTATATTGTTCATGGTCGCATTTTCGCTGCTTGGTGACATTCTAGTACTGACCCTTCAGTGGTAGTATTTCTTGTTTCCCTTTTTCACAGCAAACAAATGAGAAAGATCTGCTTTACGTACTTCAGCACCTTGCAAAACATTCGCTGTATTTTCTTCGCTGGAATTATGGGAACCTGGGAATTGTATTTGTATCGTTCGTCCCTTAAATAATCTCTTACAGGAAAATAGAGTGTGGATGGTGTTTACCAAGAAGCTCTTTCTATTTTTCATCTTATTGTTAAGTACATGTGATTTAAGATTAATACTATTTTTATAGTAGCTAATCCAATTTTCCGGTCTATTAGTAGTATTATAACAAACCATTTTTATCTGGGTAAGGTACATAAACATAATTTAAATCGGAGAAAAAGTCCACTTACAGTCAGTCCCTCGGCGAGTGTGTAGCATACTCGTATTTCACTTTAGTTTGCTTTGAGTTGTAGTATTCGGCTTTTATACTTGTATGGTACTTAATGGATTATGTCCTGTCCACTTGAAAGGCTTTTCGGGGCTCGTAGACAAAATATTGATTTTGCTTTTTTTTTCGTCCTCTCTTCTCTTTTGTTTCTCGCCGCCTTGTTTAATTTAACTTGGTAAGAATGATTTTTTACGGTTGTGCTGGTAAAAAAGATCAACATTATATTTACAGATATCGTGTTCCAATAATGAAATTTTACACGTTTCTCTATAGTGTCTATTTTGCGAAAAATTAGCTGAATTTCAATATACAGATTGCGAAAAAGCTTTTCGAGCCGCTTTAACATCCTGTACCTCAGTAAGAAGCCGACTAAGACCTATTATTGTTACAATTTGGCCCATTACTTATGGATCACCCTGTATATTTTTTTTTCATTTAAATTTCTAAGTTTCTATATGATTCTAATTAGCACAAAAATGCTAAATAAATAACTTTATATATGAAAACAAGTTCCGAGAGATATCAATCTTGAAGGATATTCCGTTAACTGAGACTGTTCAGTCATTAAAGAAACATATAAAGCTGAATGTATAATAAGAATGACATTCGATGATTTATTAATACTTCGATAAAATCTAGATAATGCTTTATCGAACATAGTTTATACACTTAACCTAATTTTTTATTTTTGAAATTTTGATTTCCTCATTCCCCATATTCATTTTTCCCAACTGGTTTTGATATTTGTTTTTTCAGCAACATAAAATTTAGTTCTTAAGACATGTCCACACCAAAGAAACACAGAAGAACATTTTATTGCTGTTTGCCGCAAACTGTTTATGGAAACAGAAACAACAGCAAAAGTTCCGTAAACATTCTGTCTGCACCAAAGTAACTCATTCTTGAGGAACAGGAAGCGTTGTGTCTACACCAGTGTAGTACAAAAACAGAAAAAGCGAGTCCATAAATGTTGGACTAGACCAAGTCTTTTAGACAGTAATTCACATGGTGTCATACGCCTTCTAAATTCATTAAAGAAAGATGATATAATATCGAAATGTATTGATTTGTAATGCTAAATTTCACCTTCAATTCACGACACAAGTTTCGAGTGAGGAACCAACAACAACATGTCCACACTGATAAAAATACCGTTGAGAGAAATATACGTTGAGAAACAAAAAATGTTTACCAATCTTTCTATATCTCCTTCGATCTTTGCCGCTGAATATGGAAACAAACAACTTATAGGAACTTTTGTTGTTGCAACAGTAAACAGCGAGGAGCTTAAATAAACTTTTGGCAACATTCAGAAACAAGTTCCAGGAACAAGCAACATGAACATAATGTTCCTGTGTTGCTTTCGGTGTGGACGTGGCTTTATAGGTATTCATCTAATCTTTTCTATCCTAGGAACCAATTTTTTCGACAATTAATAAGATTTAATCTAGTAGATATCCCATATCACCTCTTTGGTTCTGGTTGGAATCCTCTTTCATTTTCTATTTATATTATAACAAGTCTACGTTGCGTTTTTTAATATATTCATGGTCTCAAAAAAAAATTCACATATACCTGGAATCCTTTTCGTATCTCATTTGTATTGTTTGACGTTTTTTGTTTATTTAAGGAACAAAAAAAAGTCGACGATCCTTAAATTTACAATTTCAACACCGTCGTTCGCGAAAAGTTATCCCATTAGTATCCGAGACGTCGTGAGAACGTGGATTAGCATAAATATGTCGTTGCAAACACCTTTTCTGCAACCTTATGTCGTCTATAACATTGATTATGGACAGGTATCGGCAGAAAACCATCTGGATTATTTAAAAATATATATACAAACAGCTATAATTGTAGATTTGTAATTCTGTTTTCAATCCCCACGTAATATTTTTTTAATTTTGGAAATTCCAATTTCTGAATATTAAAATTATTATTTTTTTTCCAATAACGGGGATAACCAACAAAAAATTGCATTAAAATTTTATTCTCATTTGTTCTTGTCTTTAAAATAATTAATAAAACTTATGACATTAATTTATTTATTATATTAGGTATTAAAAAATTAAGGAATTAGGAACTACCTACTAGTTATTGAATGTCTATTAATATTATTTCATATTTCATCAATATTGATGTCAAAAAAGATTATGTGTATGGAGTGGGTCATTATACAGTACAAAAAAATACTGAAAGATGGACATTTGAGTAAACAAACAAGGCTGAAAGTAAATAAAGCGTCAATACGCCCAATTGTAACATATGCAGCGGAAGCCATGTGCCTTACAGCCAAGGACATAGAAAAACTAAAAATATTCGAAAGGAAAATCATACAAAGAATCAACGGCCCCAAAAAAATAGACAATGATCAGTACAGGAGCCTATACAATAATGAAATTGAAGATATTCTAGAAGGAGAAGATATCGTTAATGTAATTAAAGCCCAAAGACTACGGTAGTGGGGACATATTCACCGCAGACAACCAGAGGAGCTAATAAGAAAAATCACTACATGGACACCACAAACAACAAGACCAAGGGGAAGGCCAAAAGAAAAATGGGAGAATCAAATAATCTAATACATTAGAACTCTTGATATTAGAAACTGGAATAAACTGTGCCTGGACAGAAAGAAGTGGAGAGAAGTTGTAGACAAGGCAAAAAAAACTTAAAACTATGAAGAAGAAGAGATCTCTGATAACAAGGCGGAGTGATTCACCGCAATAAAGGAATCTAAGATGGAGCGCTAATCATTTCTACGGAAATGTAAAGGCTAATATCCTATATATAATATGTTTGAGTCCTAGTTTTTGTTTACCATGTTGCGTTTTCAAAAATTTGTCTACATTCTACGTAAAAAATTAATGATAATACCACTTTCTCCAAATTCATGTTGTAATTACTTTGTCGTTAATAAAAATTTATATAATGTAATGTTTTGGCAAAGAAAAATTAACATAAAGGGCCTTGAAAATGGTAATTGGGCTATGAAAATTTGTGCCCAAATATTGTTTTTAATACTGAATCCAACAAAAAAAATTAAATTAAAATCGGTTGAGAAATGCGGATTTTACAAACAAAATGGGCCACACTGTATGAACAGCAATTCATTTTTCACTGAATTAACAAAACTGTGTTTGAAAAAGGAAACTAAACTCTTCTTTATCCAGAGAATCCGAAAAACCTCTTGAGTTTTGATGCTTCCTTGCGTTCCAAACTGGAAGTAAAAAGTAAATACTTTTTTCTCCTATTGGCAGCAAACATTAATTTTGCTGACACATATCAATCAGCAAAGTATTACTTTTCCTGCTTAGGCAGCAAAGTAATTATACTCAATTGGAATAAAACATTTGACGTAAACATTTAATAGCAATTATTACTTAACACTTTTAACAAGAATTTAAAAACATATGTTTATTGTTATTAACATTGATGGTAAAATTACTACAATTTTGAACGAATAGGCCACCTTTTCTTTCTTCAGATAATTTGCAAATACAATATTGAACAATCGGAGAAAAAATTATATGTTCAACTCAGCAGCAAAGTAGATTGACTGCCTAGTTAAACAAATAACTATTATTCATTATATCTACCTTATCCTAACATGCCTAAACATGCCTATTTAGGCTTGCATGCGCAAAATTTTTGGAGTGGCACAATCTTACAAAAAGGTAGGCCAACGCACCTCTCTACACCATGGGATGCTACAATCCTTCCTGTACAGATCACGTGTGGTTTTCCAATTATCTGCCCATCTAGGTACCACCTTTGTATTAATTTAAAATTTAAATGTTTTATACAGAAAGTAATTTCATAAAAACCTTGCATCTTTTAACAAGAATCAAGCAGGCAGTCTCTGCTTACCTACAGGTAGATAGATACTATATCTGTGATTCGTTCATTTAGGTATATTTAATATTTCCCAACAGTCAGATAATGTTTATCTTAACGTAACAAAACTTGATGGCTCTAAAAACATGTTAGAATGTGTCACCGTGATAGATAACTTGAGTATAGATATTGTACAAACAACTGATATGACATCTCTTAAGTAATGTCGGAAAATGTACGTAAAAAGAAATTTATCAGTAAATTGACGTAAGTCAATATTTACCGTCAAGAAAGTAGGTATCTAATACGAAATCATGCAAAAGTAATTCCATTGTATATATAAACAGTTTTACTACTTATATTAACTTCTTTTTGAAAAAAAAGCAGCTGCTACCATAGGACATGTTAACAAGATATCGATGAAATTAAAGATTATAATTAAGGAATTATTTAATCAAATTATTTAAAACCTACAGGATTTATTTAAAGAAAACAATCCATTCCATAGTATTATCATTTACCCAGCTTTATCAGCACCATCATAAGGGTTAAAATAACGATTGTGGCTAACTCGTATATGTAATCACATTACAATACATTCAATCAAATAGTGTATCCACCACGCCCATTTATTCTCCAGCTAAACTCGAACCGATTAGTGTGGAAGAAGAAGAAGCTTGCGAGATATGGCAGTAGGCTGAACTGAAAAATAAATTGTTGTTATTATTTCGTTTACAAATTTGTATTGGTGCTCTGTTTGTAGATTGGAAAGATACGAAGTATGATTTATGGGAATAATATTAATTAAACTGTGTCTGCTTAATTAGAAGAATTATTTTTTAGTGCTAGAGAGTGTAGATGGACGACATATATGTCCGCTAGACGTTCGCGTCTATTGACCAAGGGTTACTACCTTTGCACAATATCGTTATCTGACCAATCTTCCAAGAGTTCTTGTTGATAATCTAACCTTGAATCTTTAATACTCTTTGCTGACAACAATAAAGCGTTTGGAGCCCAACTTGTTTCTGGTCCAGTATGTATTATTGTTACTTAATAATAGAAACAAACGCTAAAATAGGAGAAAGAATAAAAATAAAACAGAACACAGAGTCAGAAGCTGCAAATGCAAGACGCATATATACAGATGGCTCAAAAATGAAAGGAGGCTCAGGATGTGGAGTTTACTCCAAAGCACTGAGCCTTAGGATTAAGTGCGGAATGGGAAACAATACCAGCGTGGTTCAAACAGAGCTTGCTGGTATCTCAAGTGCCACAAAAGAACTAACCAGAAAAGGAATTTGTGGCAAAAACACAACAATCTGCACTGTAGTAGACAAGCCCTATTAGCCTTGAACAGACAACGTGTTGTATCGGGGCTAGTACTAGAGTGTCACCAAGATTTAGCTAACGCCTCGGCACATAACAATATCCTGAGATGGGTTAAAGGGCACGACAAGAGTAAAGGTAGTCGCATTGCCGATTCTTTAGCCAGGGAAGAGGCTGGACTAAAAATTTTTGGACCCAGTGACACCTACGGCTTATAAAGGAGATGTCTCCTAGTGACCTGACCACCTTCCTGAGAAGGACAGGATGGACAATGACCTAGGAGGACAACTCCTCGGGAGGATGTACAATGGGTCACATGTGGCCTAAGTGCTGTGAGCCTACACACTCACCCTCCCTACTCTACAGATACAGATACAGATACCTACGGCTTAACGACTTGAACAATTGCGGAACTAGCCAAACGTTACACCCTTAATCAATCCCTTAAGAGATGGGATGGAATCAAAGGATGCAGTTTTGCTAGGATCACCCTGGGCGACCCTTGGAAGCTGGCACCGAAGAAATATTTGACGATGACCAGGAAAAACCTACGTACACTGTCAACTGAAGAAACACCTCCAAGCTATAGGGCTAGTGGACACACCTCTATGCAGGATGTGTGAACAGGAAGATGAAACTGTCAGGCATGTCTTATGCGAGGGTCCGGAGTTATCGTCAATAAGAGAGTGTGTGTTCGGTGAGTCTTGGCCTACACCTGCCGATATAAAGGAGATGTCTCCTAGTGACCTCTCCACCTTCCTGGATGGACCATGACCTAGGAGGACAACTCCTCGGGAGGATGTACAATGGGCCACATGTGGCCTAAGTGCTGTGAGCCTACACTCACTCTCCCTACTCTACAGTTACAGATACAGAAGAAAAAATAATGAAGCAGATCATTAATAGGAAAGATACGAGCGTGTTTAAAAATTGGTACAAGTATTATACGCTACTGACCTTTAAATAATTAACGAAGATTAATAAAAGCTCCAAAAAACATTGATATGTTGTTTCTCATTAATAACCAATAATTAAAAACAAATTAATGCTGTAGTTAGTTAAGAAGACGCATAAAATTTAAATAATCTAAAGGTATAAATAATTTTTACATCTATCCCGCTGCGAAACAGATATATAAACAATTAAAAATCGTTGAATAATAATTTGTAATGTCAGTTAGCATCAGTATTATAGAATTAACAATATTTAAATGTATTTATTATTATCCTTCAAGATTAGTAATTTTTATTATAAAATTGGTAATTTTTACATGTTAAACATACCTATTTGATATATTAATAATACATACAGGGTGTATCGGAGTTAACTTCAAAGTTAAAATATTAAATTTACCAAAAAAATGACAAATTATACAAATTGGCAGGTGCAATGGACACCACACACTTTACACTATCTGATGAAGTTATCGAAACGCGCGAAGAAGACAATAAATACCTACTGGACATTTTTTTTGTAATATCTTTGTCTACTGGGTTGTATTTTATGCAATTTTTTAAACGTAATATTAATTAAAGGCTTCATTATGTAAATTTATTCCCATTTGACTGGTTTTATTTTTGTTTTCGTAATTTAAATCCTTGTCGTGTATTTAAAATGAAAAAAAAGTCCGTTATACAAATTACTGTGAGATGCTTGTTAATAAAATATTTGGTAATCAGATTATTGACAACTCAATTTATAAAGTTGGAACATTCCATCAATCTTTTTTCCTTGAATGCAGATTTATAGATAAAAAAATTGGAAATTATTGTATTTGGGAACAGTTATATTTTTTCCTATAACTATATACCGGGTGTAGAAACATATTTGATTCGGTTTTATCCAAATATAACTTCAATTTTTTTGTAAAAACATCACCTTCAGTGCAATAAAATAAACACGTCTGTTATTGTACTGGAAAAAAGTGATATTTATTAGCTAGACCTTACAAAAGCAGCAATTTGTAGTAGTTGTTCGCACATGTACTTGTAAGGCTATTCTTCAATTCATGAGAATTCTGCGTTGGAAGTTTTCTCCGTAGATGAAAGTTGCGACGTTCTTAAATATGCAGTTTACACAGAGTCGGCTTTATTCTTGAATATCTTGAATACAGGATGTTTCCAAATTCATGCGAAAAAAGATCTAGCAGGTGATTGCCTTGATAAAATTATGATGGGACCCATTTCCTTACTTGAAGGTATCTCTACTGAGATTTTATTTTTCTCAAAGTTATGTATGGATTGGAATTGTAGAGAAAAGCTACTTAATTGGGCAACACTTTCTGCCATTAGATGGAACTGCCTACAAGTTTTCACCAAAATGAACTTGCCAGGCTGGAGAATGTAATCTAGAGTTTAGAGGATCACAAAAGATATGAAAAGGTCACAGAGAAATAGGCCAAAAGCCAACCCATAAAATCTAATCTATTCTAATGCCTTGTCTCTTGGTTATTATCTGCTTTTTCTGCGAGTCTACCTTTTTATCCCATTCAGTAACTATCCCTTCGTATTCCGCTTCCCTTCCTAAATATCTTCCAAAACCTAACCTCTTTCATTCTAATCTTCTGTAGATGATTTAAAGTTTTATTCCTCTCCATCTTCTTGGGTGGGCTTGACTCAATAAAAACCAAATTATGTTTTTATTTATTTTGGAGCCATAATAGTGAAAATTTTCAAGAGAGATAAGATAACAAGGAGGTATTACTTAAGATTAAGAGTAATCCACAAATCATAAAGTTTGTTCAGTCAAAATGGTGGATTTATCCCAGATTTTACTGATTCACATTCAAATTCATTGACAAGGAAGTGATAATTAGCTAAAGATTATAGTGACAAAGCAATTCAAGACTGTATATAAAATTCATATAAAACGTAGAAAAAATAATGTGCATAGCTCGTGAATGAGGTAGATCCGCAAAAAGTTGTTTCTAAATAAATATCTGTACTAACATTGGAGCAAGTTCGAATGTTCCAATTTGTAAGTAAGCAATTATTAAAAACCAACGTCATTTTATACAAAATCAGCTTTCCAAGTTATTAATTTCGTCTTATATAATGGCTGATAATGTATTATTCAAACCGGACCGTTTTGTATCATAGTTAACAAGTAATGAAGTTCATTTAAGGTATAAAATATGCTGGCAGGTGTTTTTAATTAAAAAGCGACATCATTATTTTATTTATGTATTTAACTGTTTTTTATGACCATTAATAACAGATGAGGAGAAAGATAAAATCTTGTGAAAAACAAAACTAATCAAGTCTCGTCTTAATTGTTCGCAATAATGAACTATTTTCTACTATAATAAAATCTTAAAGGCCGCTTGACGTATAGTGCAATACAACGTGCAATGCAATGCAAGACGCAAGATTTCTTTAACGAAGGCATGCGCAGTTGAGATCCTGCTAGTTTAAACAATTTGATGCAATTTTAGTTTGGTGCCATTTCTATTGAATGCAAGGCGCAATTCTAGGGAGAAATCTAGTTTCTTTTGTATTTCCAACCATCTAACTATTTCCAATCAAATAATATCTTTCAGCTGATTGTGGTGACTGATGTTTTGTCATATGTGATGTGATAGTCGTCAGTGATTTACTTTTTTGTCTGAGCTCTTCTCACTTTCGCTATATTCATCTTGAATAATAATAAACTTTGTATACTATGCTTCAATGTCTACTTTTTTTCTTTCTACTATTGGTTGTGTTGGCAGCAATGAAAGAGAATTGCATGATGTCAAACAGCTTGCAAGACTCATCATTTGCAAGAAATTGCTGCAATTTCCATCTCCCCACTATAGCCACTAGCTGTCGAGCTACTGTCACTCGAGTATACGTTGTTATCTACTGTCATGTCAGCAGCTCGCACTATGAGACCAAGCCTTCACTCATGTGGTTTTATCTTTTTAAAGATACACATCCAGAAGGTGAATAGTATAAAGACAACTACAGCGTACAATACCATTTATAAACCTTGGAAGCTATTTTTAGTGCAACAAATCCCTTTATAGATTTAAGAAGAATATTCTTACTCCACAGTTATACTTCAAATACTTTTACATTTATGGCTTCTTCACGTTTGTTCATATGTTTATCTTTGACTTGTAGCTTTTTACAGATTTCTGTTCTATAGGAGGTCTTTCTATGTTTGTATATTTGGGCTTAGGTTATTTCTTATTTCTTCTGTTTCAGTGTCCTGGAACCAATAATAAATTGCCCTAGTTTTTCATAATTGCTTCAAGCTACTAGAAACGCTTTTTGTTGGGCTATATTATTTTTCTTTCTAGTGTCTTGGTGAAGTTGGCAGAATATATGAACTAATTTGTGATGGTTCTAATAAAACTCAATGACTGACATTTATTTAGTGTAAAATAACATAAAGTACTTTTAGCCTGCCAAGTAAGGCGACAATTGTCCCGATTTAATGCTCGTGTCGCGGTATCTGAAAATAATGGATGAAGTAACTAATTATATACGTTGTAAAATACTGTAGACGACTGCTGAAAAACTGCGAACAATGAAGTTTTGCCGGAGGCATGAAATCGCTTTCGGTTTTAGACTTTGTTTACCGACGACCGACAGGAATGTGAAAATTGAATTTTTATTGTCACGCCGTTAGCTCATAACAATACTTCTCCGAAGAGGATCTTGGCTTTTTTGCTAAATTCTCGAACGACGAAGCGAGAATCACAGAATCATAATTCACCAAGGTGATATAGTCACGTCAAATTAAGGTGCACGCTTAAATACACGAAATGGCATCACTTTAAAATTTTTGTAGAAAGAAAAATCGTTTGTAAAGTGTACAATGAATCGTCAAACTTGAAGCATTAAAATTTTATTGCGGGTGTTGTCAAAAGTGAAATGATAAGTGATGTCGAATTCTCCATTTCTGCAACTCCTCCGGAGCTGGTTGAGGCAGGGAATACTGTTGGAGGTAGAAAAACTCATAAATTTTTGTATTGCCATAGTAAATGATGATAATTCGTTATAATATGTACCAGTGAAACACACTCAGTATATATTTAAGAGTCTGGTGATCGAATTTGGTAGAGTTTAGCTCGTTTTGGAAGACCTAGTAGATTGCTGCTTTGCTTTGACTCTCGTACATAGAGGGAAAGAAAAGATTTACAAACTATAGATTAAACATAGTGAAATAAGAATACGAAAGCAGCGAATACAAAACAAAAAAAGAAAGGGAAAATAACAACATTAGTAAAAAGTGATGAAGAACTGGCTTAGCCATTTTTATATTATTTTTAATACTTGTAGACATTGTATCATCATAATACTCACTATAGGACAAAAACATAAAAGAAAGGTTAGCTGTAATGATGTGAAGACATATATATCACCTCTTGAAATGTTAGAATGTTTGTTATTCAGATAAATTTCAGAGGCTGCTATTTTTGTCTTGTGAATCCTCGAAACGTATTCACTTGAATACTGATCTAGACTGAGAAAGCTACAATTCTACATCATCCAACAAAAGAAAAGAATTATAAATTCTGAAATAAGTCCAAAATTATGAAAAAATCAACTATGCTATTTACAATAATAGCAAAATTATGGAAGTCATTTAAACAGTGAATTTTAAATGAAAAATTATTTTACTGTAAAAAATATTTTATTTTCCAATGAAATCTCCTTTTATTATTCACATTATAGGACGTGTTCTTTATTCCATAACGACGAGAAGTAGAAGACGTCAGCTAATTATTTAACCACCAAACCATCAAAATTTTCAATATTTTTGAAAACGAATACAAAAAAAAGGTTTCTTATCCAAATAATGTTTCATGTTTTTTTCCTAACCTCAATTACATCTCACGTGAACCGCCAACTGTCAAAGGAGCTAGCAACCAACAAAACAGCATGAACTCAAGTTTTATGTCAGATGTTCTAGTAAGATGTTTAAACTAACGCCCTCTACCATGAACAGAAATTGAAATACATAGAGTTCGATCTCCTAAAACATTAATATGCATAAATTGTAAAGAACGTGGTCAACGTATAATAAATACTGTTAGGAACAGAAGACTCTGAGTATCTGATACAGTGATAGCAAAAAAGACCGAAGCAAGTCTGTGAAGCGAAAATTTAACACGTAGAAGATGAATTTAACTGTGTCTGACATATGTTCAACGTACCACGGTACGATCAGATTTCCCACAAAGCTAATATGCATATTTTTTCCACAGTATATATTGAAACTAGGTTTTTTGAAGGAAATCAATGTTGATATTTAGGACGCGATATTTTCTGTTAGATTAACATCGATAACTTTGTTGTTTCTGAAACAATTCTTGGTAGTATTTTGATATTACAGTTTAGTTATTTTTGCTTGAAGGATAACTGTTGAGAAAAAAGATATCCTGGAGATTTACAATGTTGTAGTCTGCTTCTTTTAAATGTAAGATGCATACGATTAATTGTAACAATTTTCCAATACCCAGTTCACTTTCAGTGAATTTTTGTCGTCAAAAACATAATAGAATTATAGTTTTATCCTACCACACCGTATAACAAAAGCTTATTATATTTTATTACAATGTTTAAAATGAAACTTCGAGCTTGTATGTCGATATAACGATATAAAGCAATTTAATATGTAGTACACATCGCTGGAGCATTGTAAACACAATTATAATTGTTCGAATGTTATGTTGGTGAAATAAAAATTATTTGCACGCCATGTTGTCACTCTCGTGCACGCTCTTTCAATGGAATTATTAATTATCATTCATTACATCGAATTAAGGATATTAGAAAATTAAAATGTTGTTCTTATTGCTGTTACTGTGACGTTAGTCCTAGTGTCCTTGTATACTTGTAATTAACTCTTAAATCAGATCTCCAGATCCATAACCAGTTTTTTTCCACATGTCTCTGTTTTGTATATTATTAGTTCCTTTTTAGTGACATTCTCCTTTACTGTTTATTTCCTTCTTCTTCTTGGGGTTTCTCTCCTTTTCTTTCTGGTATTTTTCATGCTACCTGCTGAACGTCCCATTCTTTCTAGCTGGTCATAGTTGAAGTTAACGCAGAAAGAGGCACGTCATCAATCTATTTATAGTTTATGACCTTCTCTTTCCGGTGTTGTATTTATTGAAAATACCCACTATCTATTATTTAAATTTTTCAAAATATAAACCTAAAAGTCGAATTTTATCACAAATCACAAAGGAACACTAAATAATTTAGAGAATTGGCACAGAGGAGATACTTTGGCTCGCTCACATCCTCCATTAATAGGTGCTGATAGCACCAACTACTTGCTAGGTTCCAACGTGTTTTCTTGCTTATTCGCAATAGGACCTCTTTTTACAGTGTACGTTTCAAAACCGCTTTCTCCAGCACCAATCTATTTCGTTGTAATTGACTGCTATTTTCCCCACATTTCTTTCATCCTGTATATTTTATTTGAAAACCGTTATATTATTTTGTTTCATTTTATTTAAATGACAAACGTAACATTATGATAATAAAATTATTTGATTCGAAAGAAAGAAAACAGTGTTTCCCCTAAAAGTATCCCACTGATAAAACCCCGGAATCTGAAATCTCGAAGGTTTGATAGATATGATTTCGAAATTCACTTTATATAAGTGTTCCCGCCCTAACCGGATACTCGATGCCTATGAAGTGAATTTATCCTCAGATAGAGTTGGGAGATTATTTTCGCGTACCCAAATTCGATTCGATCCTATCACAATTGAGATATTCATCTACTATTCATATTCATCTATTCAACTACAAATATTCTATCATCATATCCAACCACATAAACACCTTCTGCAGTTGCTTTTCATCATCTGTAAGCTCTTGCTACTTGCAATTTCCCCATTTTGTTTCTAACAATTCGTACTAAATATTTATATAAATTATATAAGTAGTTAACAATTATTTCTTCTTCTTACTAACCTAGGTCAATAATGGACAAATTAAAATATTTTGAAAATTCAAGGATAGTAGTTCAACAACTTGTGCAAAATAATTTTGTATACCCAGGAGATAGTCTTTAGCCTATCTGCTGTTTGAAATCACCTATCAAGATAAAATTATTTGAATAAAGATGCCATTAGTTTAAAATTCGCGCTCAACAAAAATGACTGATGACATAAGGGGTACGTTCATAATATATCGAAAACTGACAGTGTACTTGTCAGTCAGACGACGGGGTAAACGCTTCTAGTGGTGCGTTTGTGAATTATTTTCAATTTTTGTCTTAAATTTATCAAGTAGTGGAAAAAATTGTACATACACTATGGTGGTGAAGACATTTATAAGCCTGGCACCTCATTCCGCTCGGGACAAAGCCGCTCGCCCACTTTGGTGTGTAATATATTTTTACCTAGAAGGGTAGATAAAAAAATAACCCACCATTGTCGGATGCCTTTTTAAATACCATCCCAGATATTAGTCACATTAACAACCAATCTATTTTCCCAATTTACCAGTCATATACCCATCATATTCGGACTTACCTAGTTTAAATAGGCTGATCTTGAAAACCACATTGGCTACCATAAATCAGGATATGATAAAAATTTATACAGATGGGTCAAAAAATGATGACGGGACCGGAGCAGCTATTTTTGTTTCTGACTTGGACTTAGTCAAACGATTTAAAATTTCAGATAATTTTTCAGTTTATACAGCTGAAGCACTAGCGGTGAGAGAAGCTTTACACTGGTGTTGTTTGAATTCATTTCAAAACTTGGCCATCATGTCGGATTCTAAATCTGTTTTGCAAGCAATAGAGAGTTCTCCATCAAAATGTTTCAGGCAACATCTTATTTTTGAAATTAAGCGGTTACTATATAATTTAAGAAATAGTGGGAAGAAAATTCATCTTATCTGGGTGAAAGGACATTGTGAGATAGATGGAAATGAAAGAGTGGACTACGAAGCAAAAGCGGCATGTAGAATATCTAAGTTAACTAAAACCCAATCATTTTCGGACTTCGGACTTAATAAATAGCCACAAATAATTAGCCCACACACGTTGGGAAAACTATTATCAAAATAT
Source organism: Galerucella calmariensis (assembly GCA_910591675.1). Classification (NCBI taxonomy): domain Eukaryota; kingdom Metazoa; phylum Arthropoda; class Insecta; order Coleoptera; family Chrysomelidae; genus Galerucella; species Galerucella calmariensis. Next base: position 345,103 of record CAJUYG010000091.1, on the reverse strand, counting down.
TGCAAAAACAAACAGCAATCAGTATTTCCATTTATACCCGCAACTCCCCAGTAAAAGTAACCTCTTAAATTTAGATTATAGCAAAACACATCAGGGAATTCTCACACGTTTAAGTGAATCATGGACGTTTTCGGGGTCATCTACACAAAATAGGTATTTTCAACTCACCTTTTTGTACTTGCGATAATATATCAATAGCTGATCTCAACCATATTTTTTTGCATGTGAGGATCGACTGACAGAAAGAACAGAACTTTATAATTCTCTCATAGCCTACAACTTTCCCATGCCTGTTAATTTATGTTCACTTCTGGCAAAAAACGAAAAGGCTATTTTTGACCTACTTATACGTTTTGTTAATGATGCTAAATTGGAAATATAGACGTTTAATTCAGATTAATATCTAAATTTTCTATACTCCCTATGGTTAATGGACACCGTCCGAGACCATCTCTCTCACACACACAAAAATAACTTTAGAACGACACTTGCAATTATTATAAATGGTCAAAGTAAAATTGTATTGTTCCTTGTTTGACCATTACTGAGGCGAGTTTAAGTCCTGAAAGCCTACAACATAATAAAGACAATCTTACAAAATTTTGATGTAAGTCTATGGTTGAAATTTAATTATCATTTCTAGCGATATCTGTTATTTAATCGTGACGCTATAGTTATCCGTCTCGATATAACATCTCCAACTCTGCCCTCCAGTATATTTATTCTGTGCGCGTAAATCTTTCTGCGGAAAGACGATCCGAAGGACGCTAGCGGTAAAAGGGAAAACCCTTAGGGATCGAGAAGATGGATGGAAGGTTTCGCGCCTCGCGCCGCCGTTACGGTCGTCTATAAAAAAGACCATTTCTAACCACTGTTCGCTAAATTACCGACATTATATTACACTCAATTGATACTGTTCACTTTGTTAAGTTGCGTTAGGGCATTTATTGAGAATAACGCTTATCATTATAAAAGGAGATAAGCTGTATTGAAGCAACACTGAAGTATGAGAGTTCTAGGTTAAAACTTCCAATATATACGTAGACATTGTTAATTTCTTCTATCAAACATTTTAATTAATTTTGTACTGAATTGGTGGTGAGGAGCTGGCTTGTCATCCACCATTTTAAACGACTTCTATAATAGGCGTCTCCCAAACACCTTTAAATTTATCTTTACCTTAGCACATATTTTGTTTACCATAATCGTTGTTGTTATGTCGCCATTATATATGCCGACAAAGAAATCAATCACGGTCCGTTAACTGTATAAATATTGATAAGAAAGGTTGTTATCATCGAGCGGTGTGATTATAGTTCACCCAGGTGATACACATATTAACATATAAACGAAGGTAAACAAATTTTTTTCGAATGTTTCTTCCTCTAGTGCGACAACGATGGACTTATCTCCGGTTTTACCCCGTCGAGCATTGTTTGACAATTTACGCTGAATGAGTTTTTGTGTTTATTTTGTTGCAATGTTTGTTGAAATGAGTGGTTATTGTTAATTTTAGATATCAGATCTGAAGTTGGTAACACAAACAGTTTTTTAAGCAAACACATTTGTAAAAATAAACTAATATATAATAGGAAATTCATCATAGGGTAAACCTGCCCACTTCCAGGGAGTAACATTCATTCTTCAATCCCCAGCTGAGAAGATCTTTTACTAGACTCGTAGAAAACATTGGAATTGTTAGGAGTAAAGGGAATAGATTAGGGAATAGAGGGATGCTACGAATACTTCCAAACCTTCCAATTTGAGTTCATCTGCATAGTAGAAAATCTTGGCTACCTCCTGTAGAATGGTGTTGTTTTCAAGGAGCTTCACAAAATTCAACTTCCTGCGACTATCGAATGCAGAAGTTGTAGGGCTAAAGCAAGGGATAGCCTTCCCAGTAGGCCTATCAAGAAATGTCACAATTTTCCAGGCGAAAATGACGGCGATTCACCATTGTGTGGAAAAAATTAAAAGGCAGAAAAGAACATAATTGCCATCTTCACAGACAGTCAAGCAGCGCTAAAGGCACTCAACTCCATAGAGGTCAACTCTAAGCTAGTATGGGAGTGTGTGCTGGCCCTAAACAGACTGGGTGAGCGTAGCAATGTTACGGTAACCTGGGTACCGGGGCACGAAAGTCATAAGGGCAATGAAAAAGCGGATGAAATGGCCAAACATAGCTCATAATTGCCACACCCACTGATTGCATGTAGAAACAGAAGGTTCTGTTTAACAGCAGAGGAAAAGTTGAAGGATCTGGGGGATTAGAACAACTTGTAGCTTTGGCGGTTAAAAGGATAAATAGATCGTTGTCATGTTTATACATGGTACTACAGGAATGTTGGTGTTGGCAATGTCAAGATACTCAACAGCTTGCCTCTTGCCTTGTTCCTGGTTTCTAACTTTTCACTTCGGCCAAACTGCTGAACCGAAACTGATGAATTTGAGTATTAAGACATTTTTTGAACCATAACAATCAGTTTTAATATCAAAATATGGAAATTAGTTAAATAAAATCCGCATGCACAAGCCGCAAAGAGTAGAATTTATACTGATTAATCGATAGAGTGACGAAGTGCCGCCAGAGGGGCTTCCTAGTTATTCTGATATTAATAAAAATCAATAATAGTTGAGTTAGGAAACTTTTATTTCCAAGGCTCATTAGCTGGTAAAAATGTGCACATATCAATGAAAAAACTGCTATAAATCGCTCTTTTTTTTGTACAATGTTTAGTACCATTAAAACTCACAATGAGGTGCTCATTTAACCCGCAGAGAGGTGTGCAAACAACAAAAGCGAAACGTCGATCGTCGGTTATTTACATATATGAAGTGGAAGTGGCCGGATGACTAACGAGATCGATGGTAAATAACCGGCACTCAGTGCCTCGGCCAGTGAATGGCATATCATGGCAGATGCTATCGTAGTTTGTCCGTCGATCGACCTACGGCATTCAATGTCCCATAAAAAAACCTGTGACGCCAAGGAAGACAGTTCTCTTTTATTCGCGAACTCATGTCACAACCGGTTATCAAATGAATTCGACAAGTTCACTTTTGAAACAAGTTGAGTCTACTTAAAATTGTCCTTAGTAATGACTGTTCACATTATTTGGAGAATTTAATGAAAATTACTGTTGTAAAGTTTGGCCCAATTAGAATTGTCAGATTAACAGATCGATATCGATTTTTCTAGATGGCGCATAAAAACTGGAATCTGTCAGCATTTTGTGACTTTATATATTCAGTAATTCAACGAAGAATTCTGAATTTTCAAGTTTTTTGTATTTTTTGTGAGGTTTTATGTGTACTTTCACTAGGCTTGAATTTTTTTATTGATCAATCGCTCAAAGGACACTCTTCGCCATATTTAAAGAGGGTATTTTTCAATTCCTACAATTTAAGCAGCTCATCATCATTATTTATTTCTGTATTGGTTGTAATTTTAACAAAATTTTGGACATTTTTTTCTCTTCCAGAGCAATCCTTACGCCTTGAAGGATGCAAGTGGAGCAGCTGACATGTCAGCGTGGACCACAGCAGGTCTCCAACCAACAACCGGGTACTACCCTTACGACCCAACGTTAGCAGCTTACGGGTAAGTAGTCTACTCATCAATAAAACCATTTTATATTTAAACGGAAACCAATTTAATTCCATAACAATTTCCAATAATCGTAAAATAATACCGCGCATACAATTTCATGCAATTTCACTGGGAAATATTTCTCTTTGTGTTCCCCATCATTGAACACAACAATTGTGTATACGTGTAATGTCGTGACCAGTTTGTCACAACGTTATTGTCAAAATGATTTTGTCGAACATCGAGCGTGTTATATGTTGCATGATAATGCGATGAGCACATTCATATTTCTTTATTCCTCACTGGAAACACACGAGAGATCGAAAACAGCGATACGGAGTAGATAGATCGAACGGACATGCTAGTTGTGGTTATGTATAATGCCTCTTCCTGTTCTAAATTGTCGCTTTAGTAATCTTTACTTGGGAATTATACAAATAATATTACGGTTACTACTACTACTACAGGCATTGGCTGGGCCATCGAAACAAATGGTGAGGAAGTCAACCAAGCATTACTTTTAAAAAACGTTGCCAGACTATTGCAGACTATGAGCCCATGGGGAAAAAAGTGTCGCGATTTGAAACAGCAGCAAACGCATTCAGAACGATAGTTTATCATGCCACCATCGGTTCCAGCACTATGGCGCTCATTTTCTCTTGTGCAGAAAAGCGCAGTGGAAAACTGAACATCCTATTTTTCACCGTGATATGAAACTGTACGCCGTTTGTTACATTTGATAGTAGAATCATAGGAGATCGGTCCAGACTCTATGACGTTCAAAAATAATCGTTCGGAAGATCTAGGAAAATTGTTGAAAACGTAGATACATTTTTGGAAATGTGTTTTTTTCGTGCTTTCCACACTATTATTTTTGTACATTAATTTTTATTATTATTTCATTCTAAAAGTAACCCACTGCACTAGGTATAGTCTACATAGAAAGGACAAGGAGTAATAAATCATTCATTTGAGTAGATTTCATAGACGTACCAAAATATATTTTAAGAGGGTATACCGTAAGGTACATTTTGTATTGAACAACCCAGTTTTCTTAGAAACATTATCGGGAATATTATTTTAAAAGAAAGTAGGTACATTAAATCAGTACTTAGTATTAGTTCTTTGAGTAAAGTTGTATGAAGTTGTATGGTTTTCATAATATTGTAAACAGTTGGAATATATTTAAAACATTTGTTGAATGTTAATTGTGCAAGTACCAAACAATGTCGATAAGCCAAGGACCATCTAAACGACCAAAAACAGGTCCATTATCTTTAAATGAAAAAACTCTGATATTGAATTGTTATATATCATTGAAAAACAAGGATCCAAGTGCAAGTGTTGATGATATTGTGGAATTAACGGCTGCTATGTTGTGTGTTGCTAAATCAACAATTTATAGATTACTAAAAGAAAGCAAGAATGGAACTCTTCAACCCCCTAAAACTCCTTCAGGCCGAAAACCAATTGAGATCGATGAGTCATTAAAACAAAGACTAAGGCGTAAAGTCCATGGATTTTACTTACGAAAGGAAATTCCAACACTTGACAAAATTATGACATCAGTGCAAGAAGATACGGACTATCCAAAATTCTCCAGAATGACATTATGCAAACTTTTGAAAGATGTGGGTTTCAGGTATACAAAACATAATAGAAAATCTCTCTTGATAGATAAACCGGAAATAGTTTTTTGGAGAAGAGACTATTTAAGAAGCATTCGACATGCCAGAGAACAAAATTTGAAAATCTTCTACTTAGACGAAACATGGATAGTTTGCAGCCACCATCTGGAAAAGGAAAAAGACTTATCATTGTCCATGTTGGAAGTTCTGAAGGTTTTGTTGTTGGTGGATTATTAACCTTTATTTCAAAACGCACGGGGGACTATCACGAAGATATGAATGGGGATGTCTTCGAGGAATGGTTTGTTCAAATGTTGGATCTGATTCCAAAAGGGGCTGTTATTGTTATGGACAACGCAAGTTACCATTCACGGTTACGAGAAGCATTGCCCACAAGTCGTTGGCGTAAAGCAGAGCTTTTGGAGTGGCTTATTTCGAAAAATATTAAGTTTCCAAAAGATCTACTAAGGAAAGAACTTTACAGAATTGCAAAAATGAACAAGAATAAATACAAAACCTACATTGTAGAAGAAATGGCTTCTTCTCGTGGTATATCAGTTCTTCGACTCCCCCTTATCATTGTGAACTTAATCCCATAGAATTAATATGGGCTCAGGTAAAGGGGGAAGTTGGGAAAAAAATACTACTTTTAAAATAAACGATGTTGTGAAATTGTTTGAGAGTGCTGTAAGTCATGTTAGTAAGGAAAATTGGACAAACTGTATCGAGCATGTTATCAAAGTAGAGGCAAATATGTGGAAAATTGACAATATTTGTGATGATTTAATCGACCCTATTATTATTAATGTCAACAACGATTCTTCCTCTTCCGAGTCGGATATAGAATAAAATGTAAGTAATAAATGTATTCCAATAATTATTTCTTTTCATTTTTTATTATATTATAATTTAAAACGTATTTTGTTCCCAAAACACACACTGCATTGCCTGAGTGGTTAACAAAGGCAAGCCAAGTTTGGCAGTCACGGGAGCTATGAGTTCAGTATTGCTGAACCTATCGCTACTTCCTGTCTGTAAGCAGACATAACGGGGATGTTACCAAAAGAAATGCTTCCCAAGTAAAAGCAACAGGAAAAACCTTAAAAAAGTTTCAATAAACGAAGAAACATTGGTATATTAGCTTGCTGTCTATTCAAATACTGGGACAAATAATGCACAAGTAGTGAATATTTACAGAAAACAAAAATAAATCCATCATTTATTCACGTTTGATGGAAAAGGAAGCGGCAACACCGCATCGTCGATATTCGTTAGACGAATAAAAGCGGAAAGCTAAACTAAATGTATAAAAGTATTCGAATAGATCTGGTGGTCGGTTGAATTGCGGTGCCGCTAATTCCCGGTCACGGAACGACTGCCACTGCCGGAATGGCTTTAAGACAAAATGGCTGAAGAGGGAGAGCTATTGATTGGCGCGTCGGTGCGCCGGCGGCGCCGCGACGCAGGTGGTGACGGTAGAAACTCAAATCGCAATGCACCATTTATTGCTGGTAGATACAATCGGAAACGGTCGACCGTTTTACGTTTCAGACGACGTTAACAAAAGTTCCAAACATTAATTCGTTTTTAAATGAATCTTATTGAGGAGTAGCATTTGTATAGTCGCTAAAAAAACAGCTTTGAGGCTAACAATAATATGTATAATGAGGACACTAAGTTACGTGTTGTGTTTCTGAAAATTCTGGTCTAGTTTATACTCAAACACTGTCTCTTGTTCAGAAGCGCAGTGTAGTTAAAAAACTATATAACATATAGCCGGTCAAATATAACATATAACCTGGTCTAGCTGTCTGCGCATAGCGAGGTAGAGGGAGTGAAGTCTCAGCTATGAGCTATGACCAGCTTGACCTGTGCGCATCGGTAGGTGTGGCTGAGCCACGTTTCTAATTAAATTTGGCAGCCTGTATTTTTCTTTAAGCTGATGAAGTTTACTATGTAAAATATACCTTAGCGAATGTGTGATTCAAACAGAGAGTAGTAAGTTGTGAATGTATTAGAAGAAGCAAGCTTTCTGGAGATATATTTAATCGTAAAACTGGCAGAGGATAACCTTTATCCTGAAGTTTCTATAGCTAAAGACTAATAAACTTGATCGAATATGAATATCGTATTAAATCATATGTGAGATGCAACTATAGCTTCCTTGGTGTTTATTTCAGCCAATATATCCCATATGGGTAGGAAATCGAATTGATTGCCAATTTTTTCCCCGAAACGCCTCTGCTGAGGGTGACTTTTATTTTTTTTCATCAAAGTGACATCGGTGACCGCCTTTTCCCTGTCTATGACAAAAAGTAGCCAGTTTAATAGGGGTGAAACCACTCTAGCCGTAATCAAATCCCAGTGTAGGGGAAAACCACCGACTAGGGAGGGCAACTCTATACATCAGTCTGACAGCTTTTCACAAAGAAATTCGCTATTAAATCATTTTTTCGTTTTCCGAAGAAAAAACGCTGATTAATTTTCGTTCGAGCGTTTTAGGGGGATATATATGTTGATTTTATAAATAGCAACATAGTAGTTTGTGCAACTAGTGTTGATATAATGGCCATATCGTTCGAGTGCGATATGGACAATCCACAAGAGTCGAACAGTATATTTTTTCTACTACCCACTTAAGAAAAAATCTAGAAAATAAACATTTTAATAAACTGATATAGCTTCAAATTGAAAATTTTCAACAATTTCATTCATAATTTTACCAATGCAATAAACGTACAGTTCTTGAATGTCCAATTTGTATAATGCTACGGTTTCCCTTTTTAAATATACGATGCTGTTATAAGTGGATGTTGCCAGTCGGACTCCCGCACGAAGGGTACCGTACCATTATCTATAATAATTAGGGTTGTGGATTTGACCGATCAACTTTTTTTTTGTCAATTGACCAGTCAATTGACTGAAATGGATTTAAAAATTAAAATTGCAAAATGAGTCCATCCAGGAGCATTAGTTTTATATCATAATAAAACTCTCGATAAACACCAAAAAGATGGTTTTTAAATATTTTATAAATTTCAATTGAACCTAACTGGTCAAATCTACAATAAAACTGGCGGAAACGAATCATCCGCTTTCCATTTTAACACAAAATTTTTCGTGCTGCCGCCAGTCTTTCGGTCAAGTCAAATAGGTGTTGGTCAATTGACCATGCCCAACTCTAATAATAATGAATATTCTGCTAAATATTTCAAGCGTCTACCTGATGTCGTTATCAATATCAAGCAGAATAAATATTTAAAAAGAAAATTAACAAATAAAAAAACTTCTTCGCTGGGGATTGAACCCTGGTCTATCGCGTGAGAGTCTGGTATGTTTACCACTAGACTACCGAGGAATATACTAATTGTTTATCTATAACGTCAGATGTATAACATAATTTTATAAAATCTGACGTCCATGAGGAATCCCCTTAAACACCCATTTTATTCTGTTTTTAGTATTTGTTGTTAATTTGTACGGATTATTTAATTTAAGCTCATTTTTGTAAATTAATATTCTTAATCCAGTGCTTCTAGGACAGACTTTTTTGACATATCCGTTCAGTTAACCGATATGGCCTACATTTGCATTCTGTAACTGTGCAGAAAATGGATAATATACATGTGGGTGTAGACATTTTTTTTTAATAACATCTACAATTCATATTTCGCGCCTCAGACGTGAAGCAGCGCCATATACCGAATATTTTACGAATTTTAAACTTACCGTAGCTACAGGTCTCTGTCTATTAAAATTGGAATTAAACTAAATAGCTACAATACATGTTGACGTTCAATAATTGAAAAGTTTGAATATCAAACTGAAATCTAGCATGTAAAAAGTTTTGTAACTAATGGTGAATGTACAATTTTCAAACAAATACACAACTCGACATAAAAGACATCCTTGTAACTATAAAATAATGCGTCCAATATCGTGTTCTTAATATTACCCAGGTAGTACCCGGCACGGTAACGGTAGACATAAATTTTAACTGAAAATATTTCCCATTTGTGGCAGCGAAAACGGCGTCTTTTATGAAAATGAGGTTATATTTATTTATGTTTGCCTTACTTCGGTGTTTTTTAAGTGTTTTTACGGAGTTAATACTATAAGTCACGTGATTTTTGAATAATTTTACGTAGCAGTTTACGGTTAATTTATGATATTTGTTGTTTTTTTTCCCGGTGAGATATTTTGTGTCGTTTGATCGGCATACTAAACAGCTTAACAAACATGAAATATTTTGTGAATTGAATGGAAAATGTTACCAAGCTACAAGTTTTCGGTGTTGCTAATCTATTTATTGTATGAGAAACTGAAAAATCAACAATGACTCAAATACATTCTAAATAGGAGATTTTAAGTCAATATACATACTGCTAGCGCCAAACGCCGAACTACACCGTACCGATCAAATTCCTCTTCAACAATTTCCATAATTTTCACTAGTAATACCACTAGACGTCAAAAAATTTCCGGATTTAATTTGACCTCGTGTGGTATTCGGTAAGAAAATTCCACACCAAATGTGTTTCCAACAACATCAATTTTCGTCTTTATCAAGTTCTTGCAAAACAGGTTTTGTCAACTTGATTATTCAGTTACCATGGCAACTCAGTGAAACTCTAAACTAGAAATTATTTCTGTCAAAACAGCACGACGTAGAACAATGTCTTGCTTCGGTCAAGAAAGTAGAGAAAATATTCGCCAGAATATTAAGCAGTTGACACCAGCGAACACTAGAAAATCGAAGGCAAGTGTATGGAAGCAGTTTATAACCTTTGCACAGAAAAAGCGTATGATTAAGACAGAGCGGATATTCCTGTGGAAGAACTGGCGCTCATTCTTGAAGACCATGTCTTCAACATGCGAAAAAAGAACTCCGAAGACTACAGGGAGAGTGTTATCAAAGTTCTATGGAATTCTACAGCTAAGCAGTAGCAGGAATATTTTTTCGAAAGGTATAATCGCAAATTTAATCTATTCTCTGACATAGAATTTGTCAACGCAAGAGCTGCAAAAAATGCTTAGCGTCGGAAGCTACAAATAGATCCAACCAAGAGAAAGGCAAGTTCATCCGCAATATCAGCAGACGAATTGATGAGGATTATTGAGCTTTGGGACTAAAACACTCCGGAGGGATTGCGAAGAAAGTTCTATCACATTGCTGCTCATGAATTGGCCTGGAGGGGAAATGAAGGAGCGGCAGCAACAATAGAATATTTTGTGGAGGAAATTGACAATCAAGGGAAACCAACAGGACGCATTGAGTATAACCCGGTTTTCTCCAAGACCACTCAAGGTGGTTCAAAAAGAAATGGCCGACAGTAAGTGGCTTGTACCGAATACAGTCAATGAAGAATTATGCCTAGTAAGACTGTTCAAAAAACTAATACGGTGTGTTTCGAAAACCATTGGCGAAAAATTAATCGGATTTTTTGTACGGTCTCGCTGTGATTAGCTACACTCTCTACTTCCAGCAAATAACTGCTTTTAGACTAGTTTTGTTACAAACACGTATTTATAATAATAATAATACTAAATGTATTTTCGTTAATTACAGATATGGAGCTGGATACGATTTAGCAGCAAGACGTAAAAACGCCACCAGAGAATCTACGGCTACCTTAAAAGCATGGCTTAACGAACACAAAAAGAACCCGTATCCGACGAAAGGAGAAAAAATCATGTTGGCGATTATCACTAAAATGACGTTGACGCAGGTATCTACGTGGTTCGCGAATGCAAGGCGAAGATTGAAGAAAGAAAACAAAATGACGTGGGAGCCAAAGAATAAAACAGACGATGACGATGACGCTCTAGTTTCCGATGGTGACGATAAGGATAAGGATGATGATGAGAAAAGAGACGAAACAGGTAAGCAACATACTTATTAACGATGTCTTGGATGTTGATTATATTAATAAAAGTACAACTTCTTATTGCGCAAATACATTTATTTATTCATTTAATATACACTACGCCTTTCAGCGAATTCAGTAATAAATTCACCCTGTATATATAATAAATACGTAGAAATAAAGTAGGCTGTCGTTGATTTCTGAAAAAAATCCTTTACTATCTCCTGATACCATAAAAAAATAATCAATTAATAAGCATTAGGGGTTTCGCGTTTCGAATAAATCCATTGTAATGGCATTAGATTAATATATTTTAATTCTGACATTAATACTGCATTTGTAGTACATTGCGAATCAGGTCTATCTATAAAATCCTTATCGTACATGAAATTGTAGACGACCTTGAATAAAAATAGTTGTTAAGCTTGATTTTCTAAGGATTTTACACTGTTATTAATCTTGTTTAGTTTCGATGTTTATATGTAATACCTCGCTAGCTGAAAGTCATTATTTAATCACCACATATGTCCAAGTACACAAAACATGGTTATACGGAGTACTGGATACTAAAAGTTACAAGGTTTGCTCCAACTGGTAATGTGACATGTATGAAACGTTCTGAAAACCTATCGAGTACTGTATAGTGCGCAAGCTCGAGCTAGGTATGGTCAGTAGAGTTTTTGTATAGGTAATGCCCCAAGACACAATTACTTAAAACAAAGATTACAGAATAAAAATATAAGATGTTTCACTCCAGGGCGGTTTGATTCAAGTTGCTGTCCCAAATGGACGCCGCTCTCATAAATTATGTTTACGACTCGCTTTTGTTGTCAATAACGAGACCGGTAGATACCAGATAAGTTTGAAAAGCTTATTTCATTTTAAGCTATACAGAGGTAATTAGAGAAATATATATTCAGATTAATAAAAAATGTTCGGGATATGAATTTGAAAAGGTAAGTAGAAAATAAACTTGAATTTTTAAAATGAATCAATTCACAGTTTTTATCCAACATCTTATTAATTTCGTGATACTTATTGATAATCATTTAAATATACTCATTAGCCACCAGAATAATAGGGCCACTAAATCTTAAATTTTGATCTTAAAACAACGCGTATTTTTTGGATTGACAAGGTTGAAACAGCAAAAAGTGAAGCAGCTGCAGCATACCTTTTTTTAAAATTTTCATAAATGTTGTAAAATACTAAGTTTGGAGTTTGGTTTATGTGTTCAATTTAATCTATTGTCTTTCAAATCTTTCAATATACATTTGAGATTAAAATATATACGGACTCTGGTATAGAGACTTGCATAATATTTGGAAGGAAATTGATTACATGTATGATAAAAAGAAAATTTAGTAAATTCGTTCAAAAGGAACTGACCAATTCCCCTATGGTTAGCTATAGAATTGAATTGTTGTGTTTTCTTGCTTAATGTACTTGTTTATATAATATCCTTATTATAAAAATAAATCCGTAATTTTGTATTAGCAAATATTGCAAAATATTTAGTGTTTAAGCTTTGCTATTAAAGAGGAAAATATTAATATGACTTCTTGCTTATTTCAACAATTAATTAATAAATTTAAAAAACCTATACAACATAAATATAAAACACGAACAACCAATAAACACCGTTCTAAAATAACAGCGCTCGACGGGCGACGTCCCGTATAATATGCCAAATTAAATGCAAGTAAGGACGTAGCGACGTACTGTACCATCCAAGTCACCAGCGGCATCGGTGCTTTACGCGATAAATTCGAACGAGTGAAACATCTTATATTTTTATTCTGTAATCTTTGCTTAGAACGCGAAATAAACACAGAACTCACGCGAACCATACCTAGAAATGTTCTGTCGCCATAAAGTGTTGTGTAAAATATTCTTTGACATATTCAATACCTCCCAACAGTGAACAAGATGAGAAGCAGATAACTGTTGGTACACAGTATACAGTTTCAGATCTGAGACAGAAATATTAATATCTCAAGCAACTGTATTCCTTCCAGACGGACAATTTATGTTTGAAAATATTAGGTAGAACCAATCTACACATGGAACAAAACAAAATTTCTAGGAAAACCAATGTCAAAAGCTGATACCAAGATGTCAAAAAAGACTACTTTGTAGGAAGACACACCAAAGTGTCTTATTTGTATCTGAAAGATCGTGGAATAGCAGAGCATATTCTTTACGACTGTCCTGCTACGGCCAAAAATCAGGTGTCTGAAGTTTGAAAGAGAGACCTTCCGTAGAAATATCATTTTGTTGAGAAGCTGAGTGTGTTATGGTAAAATATGGATAGATGTGAGCTAGAAAATACTCTCGCTAGGCGCAGTGGAGTGCCTATTGGACTCACCAAAAACCTAACTTAACATAACAATATTTTTGCTTCATTTGTTCATATTTTATAACTTATACTATCAGTTATTGTAGTGAAACTATTTACAAAAGTCTTTAAAAGTAAATCTTCATTTTGTTTTTGATCTGTCAGTTGTTCTATGAAGCAACTGTGAAATGATTTTTTCTATAAATATAATTTGAGAATAACGTATTATTTTAGAATAACAAATGGGCAGATGAAAACGATTCAGTCGACCTGTTTATAAACATTTTTGAAACTTCGGAGACAATATACGTAACAATAAATTTTCCTCGGATTCAAAAAAAAATGTCTCGCGAAGAAAATGAATGAGGTTGTTGTTGTTTGACGTATTTTTAGAAAGCATCACGCATGTCTATCAACTTCGTGATATTAAATAGTCCCGTCAAATCAAATCCATGAGAAATATTCATTCTATTAGATCATTAGACACTGACAAAAAAGTTATTCTTATTAATAAATCATTTAAATGTCTGATTTTCCAGAGGATTTTTCTTTTAAAAATATTTCCACATACCTATACTTTGGCAAGTTTATCTGAAGCCTTGAAATGAATGCAGTCGAAAACATTCGATATTGCCACGTTTAACTATGGAAAAGCTAAAGTGCTAAATATGTAGTGATAATAATTAGAGAAGGGACTTTTTATTATTAACAATATCAACAATATGATTAAACGTTAATTCTTTAATCGTTAATGAAATACAGGGTGCTCAATAATTTTATTATTTTTACAACAATATTTCAAACTTCAGGAACATCCCGTAATGTACTAAGTAACTCAAATGTTGAGTATATCAAGTTAACCAAATAATGAACTTCCACATCAATTTGCCATAAGTGAAAGTTTGTTTCCCTTTAACGCCCTCTAATCTGGATCGTTGCGCCCTTTTCTAAAGATATTGCCATCACCCACCCTATCATGGCCCTTAATTACTTCATAGGGATACGCTCTTTGATTTCCATTAACTCCAATTCAATTCTCCCTCGAAGATAAAATACACAGAGAGAAAATGCACGAAAAGCTTTAGATTTAAAAATAAAAGGATAGACTCTCAAGAATATATTTTTTATTCTCATTCGTACTTTTGTCAGAGGAAATATATAATATCAATAATAATGATGATGATAATAATTAGTGCTTTCACTTGCCGCTTGGAACATTGTGAAGTCCTTTGACAGGCTTATTGGAATAGTTTAATCCGTCAATTTCCTCCGACTCCTAAAATCCTAGAAATCTTTTCCAGCTCTGTTAAAAGTAATTCTTATTTAGGAACTATTCTCAATAGAAGCTAAGATTGTTACTAGATTTTTTTTATTTACAGATATCCACGGTAGAATAAAATCTGAAAATAACAAAGAACTAGAAGACGATGACATGACTGACGAAGATAGAAAAGACGACATTCTTGGTACGAGCATGCACCACATTCTAGGCAACGGATTCGGAATGAAATCCGAAATGAAAGCTTCCGATTGCGGTGTACCTTTGCCTCCATCGAAACCAAAAATATGGTCGTTAGCGGATACAGCGGCGTGCAAAACACCCCCACCTCCACCAACTTCACAGCAATGGCTAGGAAGCAACGGTTTCGCCTTACCTAGTTCAAGGTACAGCGGAAGCGGCTTTCTACCTAGTCATTGTCAACAAGGATTTCCCGAAGTACAGACAGACACGCCTCCTCAAACTCCTCCTAGTATGAAACTTCCTAGTGTCGCGAGTAATTTAATTCCCGGACAAGGTCCTTGCATAGGACCATCTTCCGGAAATACCGGGTATTCTCAATCGAGTTTTTTAGGAGGGTTCAGCAGGATACAGTCGCCGCAAAGGCCTCCTATTCCGCAATCGAATCAGATGCCTCCTTCCACGACGGATAATGCAGCGTTCAAGCCTTTTTACAAAAGGTATGCAATTTAAATTTCTAGTGTTAATTTACATGGAATAATAATTATTGTTTACAACATTGTTTAAATAACACCCGAGCGGTTTTTATGTGATATTATGCAATTTACATTTAACTAGTTTATTTTAAAGTACAATATTTTGAGTACAACCACTGATTATAAAGAGAACATATACGAAAGCTTGACAGAGAACAGTAAAAAGGAGAGAGATGGGTGAACATACCCATTTAAATGTCCATCGTCGTATGTCGACTCCGTTCGGGCTGCTTCGCGAAATTTCTCAACAGGGTTGTCAATTTGCATAATATTTCCTTCCATTTACGATCATAGGTCAAATATTTTATAAGCATTATTTTTAAGTGTGATAGTTAGGTATACAGATACAAATATTCGATAAATACTTGTTTTAAATCAATTTTATTAACATTAAAAGAATTATGCAATTAAAAAGATTATAATGTATGGAAATTATACTTTTTTCACAAACCACATCCTTGGTAACCATGCACAATAACGGTGACGGCTTGGCTCAAAACTACAAAATATGTTCAAAATCACTTGTAATCTGTGCTCAAAATTCATAACGCCATTTTTGTTTGATTCATTGCTTGAAGGTGTTCAATCGGCGAAATTAATTGTGTTATTTGACTAATCGATTGTACGATGTGGTAATATTAAAAATAAAAATATAGTGTGGTAGACTATTATTCTTATAAAATAAATAAACATCGCGGCGGAGTGTACCTATTGTTCATACAGAGACTGTCCAACTGAAGTTCCTTCGATTTCCAAGGGATGAGAGTATGTAATTTAATATCCCGGCCTATGATATAAGAAATTTTAATGTTTTTGATATTAACTTTGGTGCTACAAATCATTATCAAAATTGATTTTCGTAATTACCTATTTGTGTTATCTAAAAATGTATTTATTAATTAATTTTCCAAGAGTAATGACTATTTATAACAAATCATAAGAATGTACATATAGGTATTAAATAAATACATAAACATGTATTCGATTATGATTATTGTTTTAATTCATGGCGCAGTTTTAAAGATTTAGTGAAAACTCCAAAAAAACTAGTTCCAGCACTAGAAATTGTTATTGTACCCGAGTCAACACTGCAATTTGGTAAGAAATTCAGGAAATATTTTAAACTGGCAACATCGCGGCCCTGCCGAGTTAAAGGTCCAAGGTCATTGAAGACGGAGCTGAAAATCATTTGATGTTTCACCGGGATTCGTATCTGTTCTCTTTATAATCTGTGGTACAACTGTAATATCCGATAAACATCTAGTTTTTAAACGATTATTGTCTTCCAATACTCTATGCACAATTTTGTATTTTCGTCACTTTTATTATTAAAATGTTAGGCATTTTGAAAAAATGCACACTATCTCATTGTTTGCCAACAGTATGCAAATTCTGTATCTACCGTATTTAAAATATTCCAAAAGTGATTAAAACAGAAATGCAATTAATAGGTTTCGTCTGACTGCCACATTCTTTTTTATTTCGTGTAACAATGATTAATAGTATGGTAGTGACAGTTAAAACTATAAATACTCACATCAATTTATCAGATTTTCATAGCATCTTTGTTTAAAAAATTCAGAGACACTTTTACACAAACAGCTGTTAATTTGTGAAAAAAATATATAGACAATTAAGAGGGATATATCCGTCATCGAAGAAATTCAAACTTGTTGCCTCGCCCCACGCAAATCCAGTTTAGAGGTCCGTTTAAAATCTTCCCACAGTTTAATTGGACCTCCTTATCTGCCTGATATCCTAATTCACTCGTTTTTTTGTTTCAGCTCCCAAAGCATGAACGGAGGGTTCGTGTCGCCAGTATGAACCACTCCCTTCTGGGCCTCGTCGATTCATCCACCTGGTAAGCACTGTTGTCTATTTTTAGAATAAATATGTCGTACTGATCCATAAAACTCGATCCTGCTCACGTGCAGGATAGTCCTTTGCACCAAAAAGAAAGTGTAATTATTTTGCAGCAATTTTAGAATAGAAAACTAACCTAAATAAAGATAGAACAATCTCATAGTAAAAACGTAAAAGTTGTTGATAAAAAAAGGCTATTTAAATTTATGTTTACAATCCGGCAACATCGTGGTAAGCATTGCCCACGCTCGAGAATCATCCGCAGAATGAAGAATGCCCTGCAGTCACAATCGCCACCTCGGTGACATTGACAAATGAAACAAGATAGCGATCAGTGAATGGTCCTCGGCCATTAACTAGACTAGGTTCGGACTGACCCACACAAAAAGCGGGCCACACGAATTCTAGTTTACAGTGTGACTCATTTAAACAGGAAAGGTTCACTTAGAAGGTCGAAAAAATTGATTTATAATCTTTCAGCCAGGTATTGAAATATCAAATATTGATTCATCATCTTCCAGCAGTTAAAATCTCACCCTATGATAATTCAGATGACTGTTACAAAACCTGCTAGACAACGTAGATCATGCCTGATAAAGTCTAGCACTTTTAACACTGTTTTGATAAATTTTGACGGGAGTCTAAGACTTTTCTTGAAGTCTAGGTTTTTAATGATCGTTGGGCATAGCATCTGGTGTTTTTTGGCCTAAATATTCACCTGTAATACAGTTGTATAAGATGCTAGACAGGTTGATATTACCTGCACCAGTGCTTGAGGTTATTTTTGAGCCATCTGGTTGCCTATCAAAGAAAACAACTTTTTTTTATTCCAAGAATTTTTTTATCAAAAATATAATTAAAGTATTAAATATTTCAACTTCTGAGGTAAGTCCGGTCCTTTTATGAAACGGTTCTACCTGGGATTATTTAGTTATTACCGGACTAAGGTTTTTTCCCTGGGATATGCCTATGCGAGGATGTTTTTTGTTCGTAATTAATTAGTGGCAGGAAGAGAAGGTTAATTCATTGAATAAAAGTTTGTCTTTTTACGCTTATTAAAAGGAAAACAAGAAAAAATATTCGTAGCACAGGGTGTTTCATTAAGATTTCTCCTGGAGAATTAGCACATTATACATAAATATTCAATCTACATTGTTTGCCAAGTATGAACAAAAAATATCGGAAGATGTCAAAAAGAGTCTTCGAGTCTTAGGTACATCAGCCATTAGTTAGTCCTTTTTGTACCGTTTATATAAAGAGACCAGTAGTCCTTATCAAACTCGACAGTGTTTTCACTAGGTCTTTCTTGGACAAATCCTCTCTTGAGTGCTCTAGTCCTGGAAATCTAATTCTTCAATCAAACATGACCTAGTGTGGTTTGTTGGGGTTAAGTATTCTTAAAGGCATTCCCAGTCTAGACTAGAGCTGGTCAGTGTTGCCTGCCTATGCCTATGAGGATCTTTTGGAATCTAATTCCCCTTTCGATGTTCATTTGCAAGAGCTACTCGATAGCGTGTACTTTTTCCTGGAATACTGTTGCAAAACTCCTCCAAAGATGACTAGACATTGCACCTGGGTCTAGCACCATGGATTCCAGCTCCTGTTCCTTTATCAGTTTTAGAATCGTCAGTGTATCAAAGCAACGTTTCTTCTTGACCCTTGCCAGTAAAGCTGGTTGGTGGTCGTTGATTGTGATCCAGCACTTCTTAATTCAATAGCTGGAGAAACAGAATAAGATAAAATCGGCAGCGCTGATACTGATTAGATGGGTATGAAAAAAGGAGAGTAAAGATTAAAAAAAAATTAATCAAATTTATTAACAAAGATAGCAAAGATTAAATCAAATATTAACAGTAAGAGAATCTGAATAAAAAGAAATATGTAATCACTAATTTTAGTTATCGTTTTTAGTTACCACAATTTAAATTCCTCTTCCTACTTGTATTTTAGAACATTTATTTTAAAATGTGACTCCAGCTGGGCTTTAAAAAACTACATTCGAGATATAGATCAACGGAGCTATCGGTGGCCTAACCAGTTTTGACATAATAACCTCTTCAATTGTTTTGAAAATTATTTTAACGGTATATCTAATAGCCGACGGTAGAAAAAAATCGTTCGTTAACTTCACGAGAGATTGATTAATTGATATTTATTTGGTTAGTTTCTTAATATTCATATGATTGAGATGTTATTTATTGTTCATTGATAAATTTTTAATGGAATTTTAAACGGGTTACTAACACTCTTTCTATTTAGGTATACACGCTTAACAAATTAACAAAATTATTTAAAAAATACCTAACCTTCTATTCTTTCAAATCAATTTTTTTGAATCGATTCAGGTCTTTAAGCCGTTGCAATTCAATATCAAGCTACTTCTCCACATGATTCTTCTACCTTATTGCCTTTAATTTTGAACTGTGTACAGTCTTCTCCTGTCTTCTGTAGATACCTAACTCATGATTTGTGTCTATCCATCTTCTATTCCTTTCCAGAGCCTATTAGCGTCATCATTCTCTTCTGTTTCATTGTCATCACTTTATCTAGTTACTAGAGATCTTCCTCAGCTTCCATTCTTTTCCAAAGCCTATAAGCATCATCTTTCTCTGCTGTTTCATTGTATTCACTTCATCTAGTTACTAGAAATCCGCCTCAGCTTCTATTCTTTTCCAAAGCCTCTTAGCATCATCATTCTCTGCTGTTTCATTGTCTTCACT